>APFE031586924.1:0-20804 GCA_000404065.3 Pinus taeda | reverse complement strand
ATTTCTTTCCAAGTGTCCCCTCCGTACAGGGTAACAATCTTAGTTTGTAGGTTTCTGTGGAGTGGTTTTTGAGAAGTTGAATTCGGATGATCCACAATGTTTTCCATTCTTTTGTTGATGTTTCGAGCCTATACCAAGACTCATCATCAGGACTTGCTTGTACAGAGAAAAGCGAGAAATAAATAAGGTTAAGTTACAGATCTTCCTCCTTTCTCTGTATTTTAACCCTTATCTTCTCGAGATCACGAGATCTACCTCCTTTCTCTGTAAGAGGGAGCACTTGTCAGCGACAGAGGGAGCTTCAACATTAGTGAATGTTTCTAGCCCAACAAGGAGGTCAGTTGGAGGATCAGTTACTTACTTCTCAGTAATTGAGTTGTAGTGCAACAATGGGCAACACGATGCAACATTATGGGAAGGACTAGCAGCAGCACGAATGCAGAGGGAGTTATCATACAGATGCAGTAGTGGTAGTGGCAGAACCATGGGCAGCAATACAGGAGGCAGTAGTGCAGAGGATGTTGGGCAGGAAGGTTCAGCATCAACACAGGTACTGATGCCAAATGATCAGAGTAATACTCAGTGAGGAGTGTTGCTAGAGCACAGTCCTCGTTGAGAGGGAGTGTTGATTTTGGGTAGCATTGGATGTGCTCTAGCCACAAAATTTGGTGGAGAGGTTGGGGTACATGAGATCTCCAATACCCATAAAGGGTTTGGATAGATTCTAAACAGATCAGAAGATATTAGAATAATTAATATTTTTAATGGAGTCCCTAAGTCTAAACTTAGGGAAAATAAACTATTAATGTGTATTAATATGAACTAGTGTTAGAGTGGTCCAAAATACATGGATCAAGCCAGATCTAATATTAGCCGTTGATTAGGGACTTGATATCGGTCGTTGAATCGTCAACAAAAAAGGTATAAGAGGAGGCTTCAGGGTCACTTGGAGGGGTATACCAGATGATCAGTGATTCTATTCTCTAGAGCAGGGTTTGCTAAGAGAGATAGAATCTGTGGTCTAGAGAGAAACTGAGGCGCAGTGAGTACAAAGAGACAGAGAAGTAGAGATAGTGCGAGGACAACAACAGAGAATCCAGAGAGAGACACGAGAGCAACCAGTGCTCATGTAGGGCCATGGAGAGGCAGCTAAGTGTTGCGTAGAGCACCAGAAGGGCCAGCATCGCTGATGCAGAGGCTCGGAGAGCTGACACAGGGCCTCCTGGGCCTGGCGTAGGCCAAGATAGGTAGATGCAAGGCCAACGCTAGGCTAGGAGAGGCTAACATAGTCCAGATTGGGCAGATGCTAGGGTTTCAGGGGTAGATTGTGCTGAGTAGCTACTGGAAGGATTATCCAGGGTTTCAGCCAGTAGATTTTTCTAAAACAGAGAGGTATTACTAATAAGGAAATTCTCTGTTGGGTAGGCCAGTTTCAGCACCCAGATTGTACTCTGATATTACTTAATAAGAAAACCCTTACATAGTTGCACTGGTTTTCCCGCATTAGGTTTTTCCAGGGACATTGGTACAAAAATAATGGTGTCATATGGTGTATTTGTTTCTGTTTCTTTTAGTTGTTGATCTATAATATGTTGAGGATGCACTAGTGTTTATTTTCAGTATTTACATTGTAAATAACTTGTTAAGTAAAATAACAAGTATGTAGGAATAAATCAGATAAAGTGCATGGAGGATTTCTAACTTAAGTAAAGTTAGAAACTTCAACAATCCAAGGGACATTGCAATATACAAGAAAAAGAGTCAGGCACTCACTCTGCAAGGTGTACACATGTCAAGAGATCAATCCTCAAGTTTTGCACTCTCCAAGCATGGGTTCAAAATGTCAAGCACTTCTCATAGCAAGGATCCTTATTGTCTAATTCAAGCATCCTTATTACCTTTTGGAGAAATGTTGGCAAAGCTTGACGTAGGGATGCAATGACCCTTGGATGTCATTCATTAGACACTATTAGTTTAAGGCTATGGGCCACATTAGTGTATGTGGACACCCACTAACACTAATGTGGTGCATAGCTTTAAAATAAGGGTGTCTAATTTTCGACATCCAAGGGAAATTGCAATATACAAGATAGAGAGTCAAGCGCTCACTCTCCAAGGTGTACACATGTCAAGAGATCAATCCTCAAGTGTTGCACTCTCCAAGCATGGGTTCCAAATGTCAAGCACTTCTCATAGCAAGGATCATTGTTTGTCTAATTCAAGCATCCAATCGTCCAATCATCTTACTCAACAAATTCTACTCACTATTATGTTAAATTAGCATTTATACGCAACATTAGAAACTACTTAATTTCCATGGGAATATACTCTAAAAGTTAGATCTACAAGTATAAAATGTGTGTACATAAGGGTACAATTATTTGATGATTGCTCTATTCAATTTACAATGATGGGCACAAGATGCTAAATTAGCATATATGAGCAACACCATAGTTGTAACCTACTAGTGCTACTGGCCTCATCTATGCATGTCTGAGTAGGGGTGCCCCCTCGCTCCAACGTGTACCCCAACTAAACGATTAGGGAACCCCGTTGTTACCCAACACAAGTTTGTTTGGCTGCTGACTTAGCACAAACCGCTCTCATGCCCTCCAACTCCTCCTTCTGCTAAAGAATGGCATGTCACCCTGTCGTGGCCTTCTTTCTCAACACTAGAAGGCTAGCTCAGAACTGATGAAATTGTGGAGGGCGGCTAACCTCTATAAACTTGGTCTTCGCTCTGGACCCCTCCGTCTCTTCTAGTACCTCCTCAACGACAAGTATGCCTCCAGGCACCTCATCAACCTGCTGTTGTGGGCGACCATTGCCTAGAAACTGGGTCATCGCACTGGTACCTGATCAACTATTGGCATCTCATCAATAGATGGCCCTTCGAGTGTATGCTCACTCCCTCAACTAAGGTGTATACTAGAGCTACCAAAGAGGCCTCCAACAATGGTGACTCTTGCGCCACACCAGGTATATCGATGTGACCCTCACCATCCTGCATGTCCTCCTGATCAACCTCCTCCTCAAGCTCCTGACATCTAAATCTCAGTCTCCACCAACAGAAACGCCCCTTGCTCTCACACTCTAACTGTCCTCGTCCTGCCCATTCCCTTTGAGGGGGCTAGCGTCCTATCAGTCAAATCTCTCCACGAGCCTCTGTGTGAACTTTGTGTAGGGTGTGATACGTGCATGACCCAAAGGGATCAACCCTTGGTACCACCACTCCATAACATCTCCATCCAAGTGCAAGGTGGCATGTCTAATAGTGTCTGCCTCCCTCATGGGGTTTACCTGGAAATATGTGTCCAATTATTGTACCCGTTTTCTGACATAAATCCCAGCTGAGCCATCAAAGTGGGTGAGGGTCATTTTTCCCTCAATGTTATTCACTCCCCCTTCGCCCATGGGTTTGTTTATGGTTCACTCATCACAAAGCATACACACCCAAGTCTTCCATAATCTTGTTGGAAACCCCACAACTGGCCAAGATCATGCTCTGATACCACTGTAATATTCCTAATGGAAAATTTTACAATGATAACAAAGACATGCAAGATAGCAACACAAAAATTTTCAAGAATGCATACACATAAACCAGAAATTCCTGCAAATCCCAAATTGGCCAAGATTTGATTAATAATATTAGCTTGTGATACAAAGAGTTGGAGTAAGTGCACCTGGGCTTGCATAAGGCAAGTTACAAGCACCAGGTGATGAGTACAAGTAAGCCCAACAACTGCAATATCTAGTTCCTCCAGAAAACTGCGTTGTTGTTGGACTTTGACCCTGATTTGCCCACTCTAAAGTTCCCATAAAATTCTAGGAATTTGGATTGTGATCATTGCCCGAAACCTAGAAAACCCAAAAAGTGTTTCCCTTGGTTCCAACCTTCAAAATTTGACCCTTCACAGCTTGGCCCTCCTCCAAATACGAATTTTGTTGCTGTGACTGATCCTGTCAATCTATGCACTCCCAACTCCAACAATCCTCCTCAAATGGCCCTCCAAATGATCCCCCAGCTCCCCAACTCAATCCCTGGGATAATGTTGCCCTAACAAATCTCACTCCAATGACTGCGCAGTCCCTGCACTGCTATTACTCTCCCTGTTATGCGTTGTTGTTGCTCTCCTTGCTCTGTGTTGCTTCTACTCTCCCCGTTGTTGGAACTCAACCTCCTTGCTGCTATTTTCCTGTTGTTGTAACTCGGCCCTCCTACTACTTTCCTGTTGCTTTAACTCGGCCCTCCTGCTGCTCCTTTCCCTGTGGCTGTAACTCGGCCCCCTTACTATTACTTCTTCTGTTGTTGTAACTTGACTTACTATTGTTTCAACTTAACTCACTGCTGCTGGTACAACGTGGAACAAAGTAAAAGTCCCTCCTAGGGCTGGGACTCGAAGTCCACTGAAGCAAGGGTTGAGATTTCGGCTCGGAGACACTCGTGTGCTAAACAACACAATATTGGCTCAGCTGAACAACTAAGGCAAATTTGATTTTCAAATAGACAAAAGACCCCTATTGCTCCCTCATTCCCTTCCTTTTATAATTGTTGGCCATGTCTTCCTTGTGGGTCCCTCCACCAATTCGATTTGCCTGAAGAAATTCGAATTCCTTGTTCCCCAAGTGCGTACTTTATGTGGGCCCCTTATTCCACTATCAATTTAATCTTCCATTTTCTCTAATTTTGGTGGCCTCCATCTCTCCAAAAATTAAGTGGGGACTCCCTCCACCCACTTTTCCTAAGTTTACATGCCAAAATATTTTCCAACACCCAATTGCAAAAATAGAAATTCATCTTAGCAAAATTAATTCAACTAAGAACATTACAAAACAAAATGTTTTTTCATCCGCATACTAAAGCAATGTGGAGATGTGGAGTGGAGAGCAAATGGCTTAATACCCATAGGCATTTCACTCTACACTGATAGACATTTCCTTTCCATGCTAAAGCAACATGGAGGTGTGGAGTGGAGAGCAAATGGCTTGATACTCATAGGCATTTCAATCTACACCAATTACTTTTTCACTTAAGAACATTTTCATAGAATTAAAGAATCTCTTCAAAACACTTATGGAGTTCATTGGTGAAGCACATTTTCATTGAATTAAAGAATCTCTTCAAAACACTTATGGAATTCATTGTGGAAGCACATTTTCATAGAATTAAATAATCTCTTCCAGAGACTTATGGAGTTCATCGATGATCTTGATGCTCAAGTAAACAAAGGATACTTGGAAATCTCGAAATCTCCCAAAACAATTAGGGTTTATATTGATGGGTAGACATGGGAACATGAATAAAATATCCACTTATGTGATGTCCATCCTTCGTTTTCACTATGACCTTTTCCTAGTCTCCTATGTCTCCTCATTTGTTATACGTTGGAAAAAGTGGTCAATTAGACCAATTAGGTGTAATTTAAAAAAGGAAATAAAAACAATCTAATTTATAAAAACAAGGTTTGAACACATACATGCAAATTTAAGAAACATCGACTTATATCACTTTGTTAAATGATACACTAGTTTATAATGTCAAATTGCTTCCAAAATGAAGCAGATTGTGCAATTATTAAACTATTAATGTGGTCTTAGGGCCAAAATAACTATTGAAAGGTAGTAAGAATACCCCGTTTGACAGTGATAACTTGTATTAGTCATTGTTTATGTTTTTATATAATTGTCTTCTAAAAACTATGATTACCTTTGGAGCTGATCTATTGTAGTAGGTTATTCACATGTAATAGGTTATTCACACATTAAAAATGATTTTTTGGTTTCTTTTCCAACCAAACGTTCTTGAAGATTCACAATCTTACTAGAACTTAATTCCACTCTAGAAGTTGTATGAACATGAACATGTTATATAGCATTTAATAATGATTCTATTGGGTGGAGATCTTTTGACTTGCTATTTTGTTGCAAGATTTTAGCTAAATTTTTTATCATGATGTTATTTCTTATCTTATATAGGAAATGATAAGATAAGATCAAATGGTGTAATAGAAAGATTTAAAATCAAATATTACTTTGGATATTCTGTAAATGATAAGATAAGATCAAATGGTGAAGGGTCTAAAGAACTATTGTGTTGACAGGTTTTCTTACAAGATCTAGGAACTCTTACCATGCTTCTATAAAATAATCAGATTGATTGCTTAAAACAAAGTATAGTTCCTTTAAGGCAAAGAAAAGTTTGAGTAGGTGTCCAAACACAAAGAATTAAATTCAGTGTAATATCCTTAATGGAAAAAAATTAAAAGCAGATATCAAAAATGAATTTGAACAACAAAATAATCGCAAATAGACACACAACTAGCATTTTGATACACAAATAGATGTCAATAAAATCACTAAGCCATTTTATTAATCCACTAGAAAGAGTAAATCAACATGAAGGAATAGTGGAACCCGTGGTTGAAAAGCAAGTGGAGCAAAAACTAGAAAAAGATCTTTGACCAAAATGATGTAGACAACCTAGTGAGAAGACTACTGCAAACCTGCTCTCTCCAAAAACTCTGTTGAAGCATCGTGAGATTTCTGAATGAAATTTCCTCAAGAGAGTAGGGTTTTCGTCCAACACCCATTAGCAAACTCGAGGGTTTCTGTCTTGGGGCTATAGTAGCTGGGAACTAGGTTCTTCAATTCTCATCAAGACGTGAAATTTCCTAAAGAGAGCAGGGTTTTCTTCCAACACCCAATAGCAAATCAAAGAGTTTCTGTCCTTGGGCTATAGTAGCTGGGAACTAGGTTCTCCAATTCTCATCAAGACTACATGCACCAATCCAAGATGTCTCGTAATGGCCTTCTCCTCCTCTATTTATAGATCTGATGGACGCCCCTCTAGAAGCTCCTATTTTATTATTATTTTAATCATTGAGCACATTTCCTTCTTTTTATTTCAATTAAAATATATTTTTAATGTGGGAAAATGGTAAATTGGCCACCGTGCCTCTTTAAGCCACTGAAAATCACTTTTAACCATCCCATCTTATAGATCTTCTTGTTCCTATTCCAATGAGCTATTACACTAAGATGTTTCGTCAAGTATTCCTCTTAGGATGTTAACTTAAGCCTAATTAATTGAGTTAGGCACAATAATAACTCCGTTTTACGGGAATTATCATAATGCAATGGAACGAAAAACAAGCTATGCAGAATCAATCTTGATGATAGAATATGGCAAGTGAATTCCTCCAAACCCCATAAAACATCTCTAAAAGTCCTTTGGCCCACTAATGAAGTAAACGTGCCCTTGTGACCTCTCTGCCTCCAATCTTGAAATTCCATCCTAACCATTCCATAAGGGACACTAGAAAAATGAACATAACAAATTGTCCTGCCCCAAGATTACTTGCCCTCATGCAATCCAAACTAGTGGACCAATCTGGTGGGAGCAATCCAAACTTGTGAACCAGCCTGGTGGCCCAATGCAACTCAGACCCAATTCCTGAATCCCATACAAACCACTAGGCAATGCTCTACCTCTGTTCAACCCACCATGAATGGACCCCTTAATGCTCGAGTCCCAGACCAATCTCTGACTGAACCTATCATCAACAAATCCTCCTGGATCTCAATGCAACCTAGAACAAGCATCAATGCTCAGTTGTTCCTGTTGTTGTATAGCTCCAACTATGAATGTTGCTCCATTAACCGCGTACCAACTCATCACCTCTCTCTAGTCCAACCCTTGGCATAGGCCAAGGTCAGTCCCACTATCGATTTGATAATTGTCGAGAGTTTATCAACTAGGGTGTGAGAAGGTGAGATATTGATTGATTCTCTTTATTGTTTTAACAATGTGCTAAACTTTCTACTCTCAAAGAGCCTATGTTTTTTATTCTCCATCTCTGATCTTGTAGTTTCTTATTTTTATTTTTATTATACTTCACTTTTCACTCATATCAATTCCCAATAGTGGTTTGGTTAACTCTCATCATCTTTTTACATGTTAGATATACGCCGACTAAGCCTAACTTGTAGCTGCAGTGGGCTTCAAATGCCATTTATTGTACACCCTTAAGGGTTGGTAGTGGGCCACACTACTGCTAGTGGGCACCCACTAGCAGCAGTGTGGCCCACTAGCAACCCCTAAGGGTGTACAATAAATGGCATTTGAAGCTCGCTGCAGCTACAAGTTAGGCTTAGTCGTCGTATCTCTAACATGTAAAAAGGTGATGAGATTTAATAGAAGCACTACATCCCTATGAATCCCCTTCGGTGCTTTTGCTAACCCTCATCACCATATTACATGTCGGTGATATGTTGACTAAGCCTAACTTGTTAGCCCCAAAGAACTTTAAATGTCATTCATTATACACCTTTAGTGGTCTATTCTTGACCACACTAGTGTTAGTGGGCGCCCACTAACAGTAGTGTGGTCAAGAATAGACCACTAAAGGTGTATAATGAATGGCATTTAAAGTTCTTTGGGGCTAACAAGTTAGGCGTAGTCAACATATCACCAACATGTAATATGGTGATGAGGGTTAACAAAAGCACTGGAGGGGATTCATAGGATGTAGTGCTTCTATTAAATCTCATCGCCTTGTTATCTGTTGGAGATATGCTGACTATGCCTAACTTGTCACTGCAGCGGGCTTTAAATGCCATTTATTGTACACCCTTAGTGGTTGGTAGTGGACCACACTACTGTTAGTGGGCGCCCACTAACAGTAGTGTGGTCCACTACCAACCACTAAGGGGTGTACAATAAAAATGGCATTTAAAAGCGCGCTACAGTGACAAGTTAGGCAAATAGTCAGCAATTATCTCCAACAGATATACAAGGCGATGAGATTTAATAGAAGCACTACCATCCCTAATGAAATCCTCGGGTGCTTTTTGCTAACCCTCATCACCATATTACAAGTCGGTGATATTTGAACTAAGCCTAACTTGTTAGCCCCAAAGAAACTTAAAATGGCCATTCATTATAACCTTTTAGTGGTCTATCTTGACCACACTAGTGTTAGTGGGCGTCACTAAACAGTAGTGGTGGTCAGAATAGACCACTAAAGGTGTCATAATGAATGGCATTTTAAAGTTCTTTGGGGCTATCAGTTAGGCTTAGTCACACATATCACCGACAGTAATATGGTGGAGGGTTAGCAAAAGCACCGGAGGGGATTCATAGGGATGTAGTGCTTCTATTATATCTCATCATCTTTTTACATGTTAGAGATACGCCGACTAAGCCTAACTTGTAGCTGCAGCGGGCTTCAAATGCCATTTATTGTACACCCTTAGGGGTTGGTAGTGGGCCACACCACTGCTAGTGGGTGCCCACTATCTGTGGTGTGGCCCACTACCAACCCCTAAGGGTGTACAATAAATGGCATTTGAAGCCCGCTGTAGCTACAAGTTAGGCTTAGTCGGCGTATCTCTAACATGTAAAAAGATGATGAGAGTTAACCAAACCACTATAGGGAATTGATATGAGTGGAAAGTGAAGTATAATAAAAATAAAAATAAGAAACTACAAGATCAGAGATGGAGAATAAAAAACATAGGCTCTTTGAGAGTAGAAAGTTTAGCACATTGTTAAATAATAAAGAGAATCAATCAATATCCCACCTTCTCACACCCTAGTTGATAAACTCTCGACAATTATCAAATCCATAGTGGGACTGACCTTGGCCTATGCCAAGGGTTGGACTAGAGAGAGGTGATTAGTTGGTACGCGGTTAATGGAGCAACATTCATAGTTGGAGCTATACAACAACAGGAACAACGGAGCATTGATGCTTGTTCTAGGTTGCATTGGGATCCAGGAGGATTTGTTGATGATAGGTTCAGTCAGAGATTGGTCTGGGACTCGAGCATTAAGGTGTCCGTTCATGGTGGGTTGACATAGAGGTAGAGCATCGCCTAGTGGTTTGTATGGGATTCAGGAATTGGGTCTGAGTTGCATTGGGCCACCAGACTTGTCCACAAGTTTGGATTGCTCCCACCAGATTGGTCCACAAGTTTTGATTGCATGAGGGCAACTAATCTTGGGGTGAGACAATTTGTTATGTTCCTTTTTCTAGTGTCCCTTATGGAATGGTTAGGATGGAATTTCAAGATTGGAGGCAGAGAGGTCACAAGGGCACGTTTACTTCATTAGTGGGCCAAAGGACTTTTAGAGATGTTTTATGGGGTTTGGAGGAATTCACTTGCCATATTCTATCATCAATATTGATTCTGCATAGCTTATTTTTCGTTCCATTGCATTCTGATAATTCCCGTGAAACGGAGTTATTATTGTGCCTAACTCAATTCATTAGGCTTAAGTTAATATCCCAAGAGGAATACTTGACGAAACATCTTAGTGTAATAGCTCATTGGAATAGGAACAAGAAGATCTATAAGGTGGGATGGTTAAAAGTGATTTTCAGTGGCTTAAAGAGGCATGGTGGCCAATTTACCATTTTCCCACATTAAAAATATATTTTAATTGAAATAAAAAGAGGGAAATGTGCTCAATGATTAAAATAATAATAAAATAGGAGCTTCTAGAGGGGGGTCCATCAGATCTATAAATAGAGGAGGAGAAGGTCATTACGAGACATCTTGGATTGGTGCATGTAGTTTTGATGAGAATTGGAGAACCTAGTTCCCAGCTACTACAGCCCAAGGGCGGAAACTCTCTGGTTTGCTATTGGGTGTTGGAAGAAAACCCTGCTCTCTTTAGGAAATTTCACGTCTTGATGAGAATTGAAGAACCTAGTTCCCAGCTACTATAGCCCCAAGACAGAAACCCTCGGGTTTGCTAATGGGTGTTGGACAAAAACCCTACTCTCTTGAGGAAATTTCATTCAGAAAGCTCACGGTGCTTCAGCAGAGTTTTTGGAGAGAGCAAGTTTGCAGTAGTCTTCTCACTAGGTTGTCTACATCATTTTGGTCAAAGATCTTTTCTAGTTTTTGCTCCACTTGCTTTTCAAGCACGGGTTCCACTATTCCTTCATGTTGATTTACTCTTTCTAGTGGATTAAAAAATGGCTTAGTGATTTTATTGACATCTATTTGTGTATCAAAATGCTAGTTGTGTGTCTATTTACGATTATTTTGCTGTTCAAATTCATTTTTGATATCTGCTTTTAATCTTTTTTCATTAAGGATATTACACTGAATTTAATGCTTTGTGTTTGGACACGTACACAAACTTTTCTTTGCCTTAAAGGAACTATTCTTTGTTTTAAGCAATCAATCTGATTATTTTATAGAAGCATGGTAAGAGTTCCTAGATCTTGTAAGAAAACCTGTCAACACAATAGTTCTTTAGACCCTTCACCATTTGACCTTATCTTATCAATTACAGAATATCCAAAGTAATATTTGATTTTAAATCTTTCTATTAGCTTTATCTGGTATTGACATGAGACTCCTTGATTGTTCCTCCTATCATTCCGAGACAAACCAGTGAAATTTTCGAAGGCTATCATCATCACCAGAAGCAAGTTCATCAACATTGTGAGCTTGCATGGATCAAGAGTCTGTTAAAAAATTTGACAGGGCAGACCCTAGATCACCTCCAGATGCATACAAGCACAAAATCTGGGCTTACAAGCCTACAATTAAAACAGTGGCTAACTGAATGTATTATTAATTCTATTAATTGTGCCAAGAAAGAATTTAGCACAAACAAGACACATTAAATTCCTATATAAGATAAGAAATACATCTGATAGAAAATTAAGCTAAAATTTGCAACTAAAATAGCAAGTCAAAAGATCTCCACCCAATAGAATCATTATTAAATGCTATATAACATGTTCATGTTCATACAACTTCTAGAGTGGAATTAAGTTCTAGTAAGATTGTGAATCTTCAAGAACGTTTGGTTGGAAAAGAAACCAAAAAATCATTTTTAATGTGTGAATAACCTATTACATGTGAATAACCTACTACAATAGATCAGCTCCAAAGGTAATCATAGTTTTTAGAAGACAATTATATAAAAACACAAACAATGACTAATACAAGTTATCACTGTCAAACGGGGTATTCTTGCTACCTTTCAATAGTTATTTTGGCCCTAAGACGACACTAATAGTTTAATAATTGCACAATCTGCTTCAGTTTGGAAGAAATTTGACATTATAAACTAGTGTATCATTTAACAAAGTGATCTAAGTCGATGTTTCTTAAATTTCCATGTATGTGTTCAAACCTTGTTTTTATAAATTAGATTGTTTTTATTTCATTTTTTAAATTACACCTAATTGGTCTAATTGACCACTTTTTCCAGCGTATAACAAATGAGGAGACATAGGAGACTAGGAAAAAGTCATAGTGAAAACGAAGGATGGACATCACATAAGTGGATATTTTATTCATGTTCCCATGTCTACCCATCAATATAAACCCTAATCGTTTTGGGAGATTTCGAGATTTCCAAGTATCCTTTGTTTCCTTGAAGTTTCCTCCAGCATCAAGATCATCGATGAACTCCATAAGTGTCTGGAAGAGATTCTTTAATTCTATGAAAATGTGCTTCAACAATGAATTCTATAAGTGTTTTGAAGAGATTCTTTAATTCTATGAAAATGTGCTTCACCGATGAACTCCATAAGTGTTTTGAAGAGATTCTTTAATTCTATGAAAATGTGCTTAAGTGAAAAAGTTATTGGTGTAGATTGAAATGCCTATGATTATCAAGCCATTTGCTCTCCACTCCACACCTCCATGTTGCTTTAGCATGGAAAGGAAATGCCTATCAGTGTAGAGTGAAATGCCTATGGGTATTAAGCCATTTGCTCTCCACTCCACATCTCCACATTGCTTTAGTATGCGGATGAAAAAACATTTTGTTTTGTAATGTTCCTTGTTGAATTAATTTTGCTAAGATGAATTTCCATTTTTGCAATTGGGTGTTGGAAAATATTTTGGCATGTAAACTTAGGAAAAGTGGGTGGAGGGAGTCCCCACTTAATTTTTGGAGAGATGGAGGCCATCAAAATTAGAGAAAATGGAAGATTAAATTGATAGTGGAATAGGGGGCCCACATAATGTACACACTTGGGGAACAAGGAATTCCAATTCCTTCAGGCAAATCGAATTGGTGGAGGGACCCGTAAGGAATGCATGGCCAACAATTATAAAAGGAAGGGAATGAGGGAGCAATAGGGGTCTTTTGTCTATTTGAAAATCGAATTTTCCTTAGTTGTTCAGCTGAGCCAATATTGTGTTGTTTAGCACACCGAGTGTCTCCGAGTCGAAATCTCAACCTTCGCTTCAGTGGACTTTGAGTGCCAGCCCTAGGAGGGAGTTTTACTTCGTTCCATGTCATACCAGCAGCATGAGTTGAGTTGAAACAACAGTAAGTCGAGTTACAATAACAAGAGAAGTAACAACAAGGGGGCCGAGTTATAGCCATAGGGAAAGGAGCAACAGGAGGGCCGAGTTAAAGCAACAAGAAAGTAGTAGGAGGGCTGAGTTACAACAACAGGGAAATAGCAGCAAGGAGGTCGAATTCCAACAACAGGGAGAGTAGCAGCAGCACAGAGCAGAGAGAGTAACAACCACGCATAGCAGGGAGAGTAACAGCAGCGCAGGGACTGCGCAGTCATTGGAGTGAGATTTGTTGGGGCAACATTATTCCGTGGATTGAGTTGGGGAGCTGGGAGATCATTTGGAGGGCCATTTGAGGAGGATTGTTGGAGTTGGAAGTGCATAGATTGACAGGATCAGTCACAGCAACAAAATTCGTATTTGGAGGAGGGCCAAGCCGTGAACGGTCAAATTTTGAAGGTTGGAATCAAGGGAAACCCTTTTTGGGTTTTCTAGGTTTCAGGCAATGATCACAATCCCAAATTCCTAGAATTTATGGGCACTCTAGAGTGGGCAAATCAAGGTCAAAGTCCAGCAGCAACGCAGTTTTCTGAAGGAACTGGATATTGCAGTTGTTGGGCTTACTTGTACTCATCACCTAGTGCTTGTAGCTTGCCTTATGCAACCCCAGGTGCACTTACTCCAACTCTTTGTACTACAAGCTAATATTATTAATCAAATCTTGGCAAGTTTGGGATTTGCAGGAATTTCTGGTTTATGTGTATGCATTCCTGAAAATTTTTGTGTTGCTATCTTGCATGTTTTTGTTATCATTATAAAATTTTCCATTAGGAATATTACAGTGGTATCAGAGCATGATCTTAGCTAGTTGTGGGGTTTCCAACAAGATTATGGAAGACTTGGGTGTGTATGCATTGTGATGGGTGAACCATAAACAAACCCATGGCCGAAGGGAGAGTGAATAACATTGAGGGAAAAATGACCCTCACTCACTTTGATGGCTCAGCTAAGAGTTATGTCAGAAAACGGGTACAATAACTGGACACATATTTCCAGCTAAACCCCATGAGGGAGGCAGACACTATTAGACATGCCACCTTGCACTTGGATGGAGATGCTATGGAGTGGTGGTATCAAGGGTTGATCCCTTTGGGTCATGCACGTATCAAATCCTACACAGAGTTCACATAGAGGCTCGTGGAGAGATTTGACTGAACGGACGCTAGACCCCCTCAAAGGGAGTGGGTAGGATGAGGACAGTTAGAGGGTGAAAGCAGGGGGTGTATTTGTTGGTGGAGACCGAGATTTAGATGTCAGGAGCTTGACGAGGAGGTTGATCAGGAGGACATGCAGGATGGTGAGGGGCACATCAACATACCCGATGTGGCGCAAGAGTCACCATTGTTGGAGGCCTCTTTGATAGCTATAGCAGACACCTTAGTTGAGGAAGTGAGCATACACTCGAAGGGCCATCTATTGATGAGATACCAATAGTTGATCAATTACCCAGTGCTATCACCCAGTTTCTAGGCGATGGTCGCCCACAACAGCAGGTTGATGAGGTGCCTAGAGGCATACTTATCGCTGAGGAGGTATTAGAAGAGACGGAGGGGTCTAGAGTGGTGAGCAAGTTTATAGAGGTTAGCTGCCCTCCACAGTTTCATCAGTTCTGAGCTAGCCTTATAGCGTTGAGAAAGAAGGCCACGACAGGGCGAGAGGCCATTTTTCAGCAAAACGAGGAGTTGGAGGGCATGAGAACGGTTTGTGCTAAGTCAGTAGCCAAACAGACTTGCGTTGGGGAACAACGGGGTTCCCTTATCATTCAGTTGAAGTGCACGTTGGAGAAATGGGGCACCCCTACTCAGACATGAATAGATGAGGCCAGTAGCACTAGCAGGTTACAACTATGGTGTTGCTCATATATTCTAATTTAACATCTTATGCCCATCTTTGTAAATTGAATAGAGCAGTCATCAAATAATTGTACCCTTATGTACACACATTTTATACTTGTAGATCTGACATTTAGAGTATATTCCCATGGAAATTAAGTAGTTTCTAATGTTGTGTATGAATGCTAATTTAACATGATAGTGAGTAGAATTTGTTGAGTAAGATAATTGGACGATTGGATGATTGAATTAGACAAACAAGGATCCTTGCTATGAGAAGTGCTTGACATTTGGAACCCATGCTTGGCGAGTGCAACACTTGAGGATTGATCTCTTGACATGTGTACACCTTGGAGAGTGAGCGCCTGACTCTCTATCTTGTATATTGCAATCGACCTTGGATGTCAATAATTAGACACCCTTATTTTAAGGCAATGGGCAACATTAGTGTTAGTGGGCACCCACTAACACTAATGTGGCCCATAGCCTTAAACTAAGGGTGTCTAATGAATGACATCCAAGGGTCATTGCATCCCTACGTCAAGCTTTGCCAACATTTCTCCAAAAGGTAATAAGGATGCTTGAATTAGACAACAAGGATCCTTGCTATGAGAAGCGCTTGACATTTCGAACCCATGCTTGGAGAGTGCAACACTTGAGGATTGATCTCTTGACATGTGTACACCTTGGAGAGTGAGCGTCTGACTCTTTATCTTGTCTATTGCAATGATCCTTGGATTGTTGAAGTTTCTAACTTTACTTAAGTTAGAAACCCTCCATGCACTTTATCTGATTTATTCCTGCCTACTTGTTATTTTACTTAGCAAGTTATTTACAATGTAAATACTGAAAATAAACACTAGTGCATCCTCAACATATTACAGATCAACAATTAAAAGAAACAGAAACAAATACACCATATGACACCATTATTTTTGGACCAATGTCCCTGGAAAAACCCAATGCGGGAAGACCAGTGCAACTATCTAAGGGTTTTCTTATTAAGCAATATCAGAGCACAATCTGGGTGCCGAAACTGGACTACCCAATAGAGAATTTCCTTAGCAGTAATACCTCTCTGTTTCAGACAAATCTACTACCTGAAACCCCGGATAATCCTTCCGGCAGCTACTCAGCACCAATCTACCCCTAAAACCCCAACATCTACCCAATCTGGACTGTGTCAGCCTCTCCTAGCCCAGCGTTGGCCTTGCATCAGCCTATCTTGGCCTGCGCCAGGCCCAGGAGGCCCTACGTCAAGTCTCTGAGCCTCTGTGTCAACTACGTTGGCCCTTCTGTTGCTTTGCACAGCACTTAGCTGCCTCTGCGTGGCCCTACGTGAGCATTGGTTGCTCCCGCGTCTCTCTGGCTTCTCTGCTGTTGTCCTGGCATTTTCTCTGTCTCTCTGTACTCACTGCCCCTCAGTTGCTCTCCCGATCACTGATTTTATCTCTCTTAGCAAACCTCGCTCTAGAGAATAGAATGACTGATCATCTGGTGTACCCCTCCAAGTGACGCTCAAGCCTCCTCTTATACCTTTCTTGATGATGATTCAACGGTCGAGATTAAGTCCCTAATCAACGGCTAAGATTAGATCTGGCTTGATCCATGTATTTTGGACCACTATAACACAGATTCATATTAATACACATTAATATTTTATTTTCCCTAGGTTTAGACTTGGGGACTCCATTAAAAATATTAATTATTCTAATATCTCCTGATCTGTTTAGAATCTATCCAAACCCTTTCTGGGTATTGTAGATCTCATGTACCCAACCTCTCCACCAAATTTTGTGGCTAAAGCACATCCGGTGCTACCCCAAATCAACACTCCCTCTTAGCGAGGAATGTGCTCTAGCAACACTCCTCACTGAGTATACTCTGATCATCTGGCATCAGTACCTATGTTGATGCTGGGCCTTCCTACCCAACATCCTCTGCACTGCTGCCTTTTGTACTACTGCCCATGGTTCTGCCACTGCCACTGCTACATCTGTACAACAACTCCCTCTGCATTCATGCTGCTGTTGGTCCTTCCTCCCAGCACTGCATATGAGCTGCACTTCCTCTCATAATGTTGCATCGTGTTTCCCATTGTTGCACTGCAACTCAATTACTGAGAAGTAACTGATCCTCCAACTGACCTCCCTGTTGGGCTAGAAACACCCACTAATGTCGAAGCTCCCTCTACTGCTGACAAGTGCTCCCTCTCTCTGACTTCTTCGCTGCTGCAACAACTCCCTGCATCTCGCACTGGTGTAACACTCTTGTGCCTCTCGCACTACTGCAGCCTGCTAGCTCTGTGTTGTCTCGGGACTCCTGCATTATAGCTCCCTTTGTCGCTCCATCCACATCCGTATATACCCACTCAGCCAGTCCTGCTACTCCTCGTCGGGGCTCCCATAGCAAGGTTTAATCCAAGAGGTTGGGTACCTCGAGGATTCTACCCCTCATCGCCTGTAGTCCTCCTGACTACAGCTCGATGTCTCCCCACTTCTTCTCAAGTAGTGCGTGTGCACTCATGGCACAGTCATCGTCTATCAAAACTTCCTCCTCTACCCATGCTAGCACTGCCTTATTCTTGGAAGACTCTCCCTTACTCCTCTTCATTGGGCATTGGTCTCTTACCCCGTGTAGTGCCATGACGCTCCTCTACTTCCTTCCTGGAAGTTCTCTGTTCGACTCCTCTGAGTCTCTACTTCCCATCTGGAATTTCTCTTCTAGACTCCCTCTGAGTCATGATTTCCCTCATGGAAATTCTCCTGCGCCTTGTCGAGATACCCCCTACTCTGATCGTCTTGTGCAACTGCACTGCTAATCCAGGTTCCTCGGCTAGAAACCCTCGGTAACAACTCCTCTAGCCTTGCTCTGTCAAGTATTGTTCTGACTACAGTACCTCACCAGCTCCACTCTGCAATGTTCCTGCAACCTTCTAGACCCCACCAACTGCCTTTTTGTGAACAGCATCAGCCCTTCTCTACCCCACGCTGGCTCTGCGTCACCTCGGATGGGTCTGCGTCACCCCGGATGGGTCTGCGTCAGCCCTGGGATGCCCTGTGTCAGCCCTCTGGCCCCCTGCGTCAACAACGCTTGCCTTTCTGAGGCTCTGCGCAGTTCCCGTCTTCTTCTGCGTGGCTCTGGTTGGCTCTGCGTCACACTTTCTGGCTTCTGCACTTCTACAAACAACTTCTGTCACCTCGGGACAACTGTTTTCTGCTGCTATTGCTCCGCTCGGCTGATTTCTCTTAGTTCTCCTATGATTTGCTATCACACTCTGATACCATGTTGAAGTTTCTAACTTTACTTAAGTTAGAAACCCTCCATGCAATTTATCTGATTTATTCCTACCTACTTGTTATTTTACTTAACCAGTGATTTACAATGTGAATACTAAAAATAAACACTAGTGCATGCTCAACATATAACAGATCAACAACTAAAAGAAACAGAAACAAATACACCATATGACACCATTGTTTTTGGACCAATGTCCCCGAAAAAACCCAATACGGGAAAACCAATGCAGCTATTTGAGGGTTTTTTATTAAGCAATATCAAAGTACAATCTGGAAGCCGAAACTGGCCTACCCAACAGAGAATTTCCTTAGCAGTAATACCTCTCTGTTTCAGACAAATCTACTGGCTGAAACCCCGGATAATCCTTCCGGCAGCTACTCAGCGCCAATTTGCCCCTAAAACCCCAACATTTGCCCAATCTGGACTGCGTCAGCCTCTCCTAGCCCAGTGTCGGCCTGCATCAGTCCCATGAGTCCCTGCGTCAACTCTCTGAGCCTCTACGTTAGCTACGCTGGCCCCTCTGGTGCTCTGCGCAGCACTTAGCTGCCTCTACGTCGCCCTGCGTGAGCACTGGCTGCTCCTGCGTCTCTCTTTGGTTGCTCTACTGCTATCCCAACACTATCTCTGCTTCTCTGTCTCTCTGTACTCAATTCCCCTCAGCTGCACTCCCGATCACTGATTCTATCTCTCTTAGCAAACCCCGCTCTAAGGAATAGAATAACTGATCATTTGGCGTACCCCTCCAAGTGACCCTCAGGACTCCTCTTATATCTTTCCTGTTGACGATTCAACGATCAAGATTAAGTCCTTAATTAATAGCTAAGATTAGATCTGGCTTGATCCATGTCTTTTGGACCACTCTAACACAGATTCCTATTAATACACATTAATATTTTATTTTCCCCAAGTTTAGACTTAGGGACTCCATTAAAAATATTAATTATTTTAATATCTCCTGATATGTTTAGAATTTGTCCAAACCCTTTCTGAGTATTGGAGATCTCATGTGCCCCAACCTCTCCACCAAATTTTGTGGCTAGAGCACATCCAATGCTACCCCAAATCAACCTGAATGTCATTCATTAGACACCCTTCGTTTAAGGCTATGTGCCACATTAGTGTTAGAGGGTACCCACTAACAATAATGTGGTCCATAACCTTAAACTAATGGTGTCTAATGAATGACATCCAAGGGTCATTGCATCCCTAAATCAAGTTTAGCCAACATTTCTCCTTGGACACAAACTAGCTTGCATGACTTCCCCGAAACACCTAGAATGCATGTTAGTCCCCAACTAGGCCCTGGATTATTCACGTGGGTCCTTGCTTCACTATGTTGGAAGAGCTTTTATAATGTAAACTTAGAAAATCTCCTAAAGGACCTGGATGATATAAGTGAGAAATTAATGGTGGACTTGCTGGTATTCATGTTAGTTTGGTGTGCACCCTTTGAAATGGCTACAAGTGGCTTAGTGTGATGCCTCGCTAGACCAAATTTTCTAGTTATGGTTTGTTGTTGATGGTGGATATCCTAGCTAGCGTTTGGAAGCATTCCAAGTGTCCACATTGTTCTTATTCTTTCAACAATTCGTCATCTTCGAGTTGGGGCTTCGACACCATTGGTAATAGCTTAGCCAAATCCATGTACACATTTGGTACCATTAACGTACTAAGGTGCCAAACCGTAGGAACCTCCAACCTATAGGCTCACGCCCCCAATCAACCTGCACATAAGAATGCACACCTTTCTCTGCACCTGCGATCCCTCAACCTATGCCACTACCTCCAGGGCATCTTACTCAACCGGAAAGAGACGTTCTCAGAATCCTGCGGCTCGAAGAGGTGTTGCTGCTCTTTGAGCTTGCCAAGTATTCTCCAAGTCCTTATATCAAACCCTTGAATCCTCCAACCTCCTGGTTCACATCCCCCATCAACTTGCAGATAGGCAATGTACACCCCTTTCTGCATCTAAGGTTCGTAAGGCTATGTATGTGGGGAATCAAGGGTGGACATGTAGGTATTCATGCGAGTTTGTTGTTCATTCTTTGAAGTGGCTACAAGTATCTTAGTGTGATGCCTTGCTAGGCCATCTTCACTAATTATGGTTTCTTGTTGATGGTGGATGCCCTAGCTAGTGTTTGGAAACATTTGAAATGTCCTATCCTATGTCATAGGCTAATTGGCCTGTACTTCTAACTTTAGTGTTTGTAGAAATGAAGTACATTGCTATCCACAACATCTGTACTTGATGATCTAATTTTTACCATATATTCACATAGAGATTAGAGTAGTTTATGGTGTTGTTCATATATGCTAATTTAGCATCTT
>APFE031586917.1:2230-17044 GCA_000404065.3 Pinus taeda | reverse complement strand
GAGCATTAAGGGAGGGTATTAGAATAATTCTAATTTAGTTTAATGCTCATTCTTCTAGCTGTTGCTATTTTTATCGCTCTAGCAGTTTCTTATATGAAACTGAATCTTACATAGAAACTTGATGTTTCTATCTTTGTAAATATCTCTGTATTATTATTGAGTATTGTTGCTCATTCAATTCATTTGGAAATCCATATGCGTGTTTCGCACTGTTTTATGGATGAAGAAATGACCATCATGAGATTCGATTATAATAATCAGCAGGGAAATCATAAGAAAGAGATAAACTATATGCAAAACTGTTTCATGGGCATGAAAGCAAAAAATGATAAAATTATAAAGGACATGGAAGTTGGTCAAATATCTCTTCTGAATAGATTATTGGCCATAGAAGAAAAGCATGTACCACGTGTCATAAATACAGATGGAATAGATATCATTGAGAACAGATTAAAAATAATGGAAGTTAATCATTCTAATCAAATGTCCATTATTCAAAATCAAATAAAGGCTATACAAGCTAATCATGTCACTTTGCAAGAAAGATTTGTGAAAACTGAATTCAATCAAGCGAAGTTAATAGTAAGACATGCTAGAGAAATGGGTCCATTACATAAAAGGTTGGAAGAGAGGAAATCACAGGTCCCATCTTGTTGTGAATATCCCGAGAAAGAGGCTAACTCCATTAACGAAGATTTAACTAAGAATGACATGATCAAAGAAGAAATTAAAAAAGGTCAAGTTATAACTTATGATACCTGTGTGACTGATCCATCATCCTTGACAGAGTAGATGCAGAATGAAGAAAGACATGTCATGCATATCTTACATACTTCATCTGAGAGTTTTGAGGCAGAATGTAATATCCCATTTCAGAGATATTCCCCAAACCCCAGTAAACTCCAACCAAATACGCACAAATGATATAATAACCGGGAAGCTCAAAATGATAAAAATAACAGTGGTGCAACATATAATAATGCAAACATGAAATATAAGCAGAGACTTGAGAAATGCAGAGAGAAATGCTAAGCCATTTTATTATACTGAGTAATGGAATGAGTACAGGAGGTGATCAGAAAGATGGCACCTCGACTTGCACCAGGCAAGTGAAGAAATACACTCAGGATAGCAAAGGAATGACCTCTTTCTGAACTGCATGGATGTTGCTGGGAAACTGCCGTGCTGCTGCTACTACTGGAAATCAAATGAGGATTTGGGGATGTTCCCCTCCTCAAAAAATGCTGAAATTCTGGAATCAACCTCTACTCAGAAAACCCAGAAAAACCCATAAAGCTTTTCTGAAATGGTCGACCCTCGAAATTCGCCCCCTTGGGGAATCACACAATCCCTCAAGGCTCTGCGCTGCCACTGAGTAGAATCCTCCAGAATACTGCCTGAAACTCTGCCAAGCTCCTCCAATATGCAAGCGCTGATCTCTTGCTCAATCTCCCAGTTCAACTCCTCCACAAACCCCCAATCCAGAACTGCTCCCAGAAGAACTGCGTCCCTCTCTCTCAAGACTGCGTAGTCCTCCAATGCTTAGCTCCACCCCAATGCCAAAGATCAAAACTACTGCAAAAAGAATGCTGAAACTACATTGCCTGAGTAGGCACTTGAAGTCCCCCGGGGCTAAGGGGTGAGGTCTTCGAATGGAGACACTCAGTGCACTAAACAGTGCTGCAGACAGGCTAAATAGCCAGCGTGCTCCAAGTCGAAGTGACTAGCTCAAATGCTCATAATTGAATGCCAAAATGAGGAGGCTCCTCTCTCCTTTATAACATTGGCGTCTCTCAATCCCAAGGCTCACCTCCTCCAACGTAATCTCCTCTTGCCACCTGTTCCTTTTCCCATCTGCGCAGTCCCTCCAAGTGTCTGCATGGGCCCCATCTCTGCGTGGTCCTTTGGCCCCCTTGGCTCCCCTTTAAGTCAGAACGTTGTGCTACTAGGAGTGACTTTTATTCTAAAAGTGAGTTATGCCCCCTTTTCCTCACATTTTTATTTACAAATAACTATAGAAGGCAAAATTGAGCAAAATCGAATATTCCAATTAACCATGGCTAATTAGGAATATTACAGTCTCCCTCGGCAAAATGTTGCTTGTCCTCGAGCAACTGAAGTGATGGATGCTACAAAATTTTCTCACTCTCCCAAGTGGCATCCTCATCTGGCAAATTCTTCCACCTCACCAAGAATTCCCGGATTGTCCTGTTCCGTAGCTGCCTCTCCCTGGTATCAATAATGGCCTCTGGTTGCAACACCAAATGCCCCTCATCATCCGTGGGTGGTAGCTCATCTGTCACTATCACACGCTGCCCCAATGCCTTCTTCAGGCATGATACATGAAAGATGTTATGAATCTTGCTGCCTTGGGGTAGCTGCAACTCATACACAACTTGTCCAATCCTGCGTATCACACTGTATGGCCCATAAAAGCAGGGCTTGAGCTTCTTAGCCGTCTTCTGCTTTAGCGATGTCTGTCGGTATGGCTGTAATCGTAGGTAGACCAAGTCCCCTACCTCAAACTGTCTCTCTACCCAACCCTTGTCTGCATACAGCTTTTGCTAGTTCTGCACTGTAGCCATATTATCCTTGAGAGCTCGGAGAATATCTTGACTCTCTTGGATCCAAATCTTGGCTCTCGGAGCCTTTGCTAGCACCAAACATCACGTCAGCAAAAGATAAGGGATGATATCCATACAAAGCATAAAATGGTGACATACCAATGGACATGTGATGTGTAGTGTTGTAGCAGTACTCCCCTAGATGCAGCCACTTCAGCCATGCTCGCTGCTGCCCACTGACATAATTACGCAAGTAGCCCTCTAGCCTCTTGTTAACTATCTCTGTCTTCCCGTCCGTCTGTGGGTGATAACTAGTACTCGGTGTCAACTCTGTCCCCACCAACCAGAAAAGCTCCTGCCAAAATCCGCCCATGAAACGACTGTCCCTGTCACTGGTGATGGTCTTGGGAAGACCATATAATCTGAAAATCTCTCTGAAGAATAGCTCGACCACTTGCGCTGTTGTGTAGTGTGCGGATATGGCAAAAAAGTGTGAGTACTTTGTCAGCCGATTAACGATGACAAAGATGCAGTCCTTGCCCTGTACCATGGGCAATCTTGTGATGAAGTCCATCGAAATACACTCCCATTCCCCCTCCGGAATGGGAAGAGGCTGCAATAGTCCTGCTGGATGGTTCATCTCCCCCTTGTTCCTCTGGCAAACATCGCACTCCTGGACATGCTAGAGTATGTTCTCCTTGAGGCCCTTCCATGAGAACCTCTCTTTAATGGCCCTGTAGGTTTTGGTAAACCGCTGATGACCTGCCAATGGTGAATCATGCGATGCCTGAAGTATCTTCTTCTTGAGCTGAGATTCCTCAGTCAAGAAGATTCGGTCCCTGTAGTAGATGATCTCATCGACCACCCTGTACCTGTCATCCGCCACCTGCCCATCCAAAACCTCACATGCAAATCTATCCTTGGAGTACTCTACTAGGAGTCGAGCCCTTCAGTCTGCGTCCAAGCTCATAAGAGACAACGTGGCTGGTCTACGTGAAAGGTCATCTGCTACCATGTTATTCTTGCCCTTGACATACTCAATGTCAAAGTCATACGCTTGGATCTTACTGATCCACTTCTGCTACCTCTCCTGTAGTTGGTTTTGCTCCAAAAAGAACTTGAGGTTGTTGTGATCAGTCCTCACCTTGAACTTGTTACCCACCAAATATTGCTGGTACTTGGCCAATGCATGCATGATGGCCAACATCTCCTTGTCGTATATAGAATACAACCTCTCGTGTAGAAGGAGCTTCCGACTCTCAAAGGCTATAGGGTGACCTTCCTACATCAATACTGCGCCAATCCCCTCTTTCGACGCATCACACTCCAAAACAAATGGCTGCGCAAAATCCGGCAATGCAAGCACTGGGCAGCTGCTCATAACCTCCTTGAGCCTGTCAAAGGCTCGCTGCGCTGTATTCGACCAACTGAATGCCCCCTTCCTCGTCAAATCTGTTAGGGGTGCAGCAAGCTGTGAGAAACCCTTGACGAACTTCCGGTAGTAACTGTAAATGCCAATGAATCCTCGAAGTTCTGTCATGTTTCTCAGCTCCGGCTAATCTCCGATGTCCCTGATCTTCTCCTCGTGGACCCTCACTCCGTCCACCCCTATGATGTGTCCCAAGTATAACATATCCGTCAACCCAAACTCACACTTGGAGAGCTTGGCATAGAATTGTTGCTCCTCCAAGATGCGCAACACTGTCTCAATGTGTTGAAGATGCTCCTCCCAAGTCTTGCTATAAATGAGGATATCGTCAAAGAACACCAACACAAACTTCCTTAAGTGACTGCGGAAGATGTGATTCATGCAAGACTGTAATGTAGCTGGGGCATTGGTTAGCCCGAAGGGCATCACCAAAAACTCAAAGTGCCCAGAGTGACACCTGAAGGTGGTCTTAGGAATGTCCTGTTCCCTCACGCGAATTTGATGGTACCTAGATCTCAAATCAATCTTCGAGAAGAACTGTGCTCCTCTCAACTCATCCATCAACTCATCAAGTCTAGGTATGGGGTACCTGTTCTTCAGTGTCTTCTTGTTCAGGGCCCTGTAGTCAATGCACATCCTCAATGTGCCGTCCTTCTTCTTCACCAACACTACGGAAGAAGCAAAAGGACTTGTGCTCGGCCGAATGTGCCCAAGAGCCAGCAACTTCTGAATGGCCTGCTCAGTCTCACCTTGATAGGCCTTGGGATGCTTTTAGGGGGTAGTAATCACTGCCTGTATGCCCTGCTCAAGCTCAATGGTGTGCTCAAACCCCCCGTCCGGTGGCTGTCCCGACGGAATCTCTCCAAATACTGTGGCATACCAGTGAAGGATGGACTGTATCTCCAGGTGCATTGTCTGCCCTGTAGTCCCTGCTTCTGATGCACGCAGCGCCACTGCCCACTCTATGTCTCCCTTCGGGAAGACTGCCTCCATTCGATGAGCCGAAACAGTCTGAGGTGGATATGTGTGCTGTCCTTATATCTTCTCATGCCTTCTTGTCTTCTTATCATCCCACTCCATCTCTAGGGGCTTCCAATCTGTAGTGACCTTCCCTAGAGTGATAAGCCACTGAACATCCAAACTATGTTGGTGTCCGGAATATTGACCACGAAGAAGTGGTCAGTCAGTGTGTAGGTGCCCATTGTTACTGATAACTCTCGAACATAACGAGCACACAACATGTTCTGATTGCCTGGGACCAAAAATGAGAATCCATCGAAGCTCTCTGTCTGTATACCTCTCCGCTCAACCATCTGTGCATTGATGAAGTTGTGGGTGACCCCACTGTCAACCAAAACTGATACTCGCTGGCCACGTACTGTCCCCCGTACGCGCAACATCAAATACTTGGGAACTCTTCTCAATGCTGCAAGGGCTCCTCCGGTAGGTGCAAACGCTGCACCACCTGCTGCTGCTGGTGGAGGTGGCAAGGGACCCTGCATAGCATGACTATCTCCTGCCTCCACGTCATCCTCCTCATCCTCTTCCCCGCTGCTCTCGGAGAAGAACTCAATAAAATGTGCTTTGCCAGCAGCAGAACTATGTCCTAGTGCCCACGACTCCTGGCAGGTAAAGCACAACCGCTTCTTCTTCAATTCCCTCCTGGCATCGTCATCAATCTGTGCTTGTCTTGGATTCACCTTTGGAGGAGGAATCCTCACGTCCTTCCCCTTAGGCTGGAAAGCCTGTCTCTGGGGTAAGGTGTCCGGGTCCTAGGTAAGGCATCCTGTAAGTCCCGGGTCCTGTTGATAGCATCCAGGAGTGTGGCTGGTCTAGTGGATCTGACTAGACTCCAAAGTGGCTTTGGTAACCCATCAACAAACATGTAGATCCTCCGTGCCGTGGATAGATCTGGTACCATCACTGAAATCCTCAGGAAGTCTGCAATGTAGGTATCTGGGCTCCCCGTCTGTTTGAGCCTCGTCAGCACAACAAAGTGTTGTTCCGGATCCCTCCAGTCAAACCTCTCCATCAATCTCCTGGTGAACTCGACATATGTCGTCATTGAGGAGTGTCCGAGTGTAACCATCTCATGGAACCACCAATCCTGGGCCTCACCATCCAAATGTAATGTCGCCACCTTGATGGCCTCTGCCTCCGACATCTGGTTAAGCTGGAAATAGATGTTCAGCTTCTCCACGAAGACCTTGCCAAACTGTTTGATGAACCATCAAACGTAGGCAAGTGGAACCTACTAGCTGTGCGGTGGGTGTCTCCATCGTGATAATGCCGATGTCCTCTGTGATGGTCGCGGGGTCTACTATCCCGCTAGAGCTGAACAAAGTCTCTGAATGAGAGAGCATCCCTGAACTCCTGCCCATAGGCCTGGTACTCTGCAAAATAATCGCCCATATGACTGGGCTCTGCCTCCTGCTGGGCTCCAGCCCCCGTGTCTGTTGCTAGGAAAGTGGGCATGGTAGAGCATGTAGGGGCATGTGAGGCCATTTGCGGAGTAATATCATGCTGAGTGGCACCCTGCTTTGGAAAATGGTGGGATGTACCCGATCCCTCACCAACATGGAAAACCCATGGGTTCTCACCGTCATGTTGTCTAGCCTCCACTACCGTGAATCGCTGCCCCATCACCTCGATCTGCCTCAATAGATTTTGCACTGATTTGAGGGGCATGTCCCCAAATCTCTTCCCATCCTCATCTGCGATTGGACCCTCCTGCTCTGCGTCCACCCTAGGCTCCTTCTATTCTGCGTCCACCACAGGCTCCTACTATTCTACGTCCACCACCGGAACACAGTCTCCCTCTCCGTAGGTGTTCTCCAACCTGCGCCTAGTGTCTCTATACCTCCTACCTCTGTAACAGATGTAGGGCTTTTCCCTCGGTGTCATAGATTGCCAGCTCCACAGGCTGAGCCAGATCTATGCTCTAATACCACTGTAATATCCCGTTTAAGAGATATTCCCCAAACCCTAGTAAACTCCAACCAAATACGCACATATGATATAATAATCGGGAAGCTCAAAATGATAAAAATAATAGTGGTGCAACATATAATAATGCAAACATGAAATATAAGCAGAGACTCGAGAAATGCAGAGAGAAATGCTAAGCCATTTTATTATACTGAATAATGAAATGAGTACAGGAGGTGATCAGAAAGATGGCACCTCGACTTGCACCAGGCAAGTGAAGAAATACACTCAGGATAGCAAAGGAATGGCCTCTCTCTGAACTGTGTGGATGCTGCTGGGAAATTGCCGTGCTGCCGCTACTACTGGAAATCAAATGAGGATTTGGGGCTGTTCCCCTCAGAAAATGCTGAAACTCTGGAATCAACCTCTACTCAGAAAACCCAGAAAAATCCAGAAAGCTTTTTTGAAATGGCCGCCCCCGAAATTCGCCCCCTTGGGGAATCACGCAATCGCTCAAGGCTCTGTGCTGCCACTGAGTAGAATCCTCCAGAATACTTCCTAAAACTCTGCCAAACTCCTCCAATATGCAAGCGCTGATCTCTTACTCAATCTCCCAGCTCAACTCTTCCACAAACCCCCAATCCGGAACTGCCCCCAGAAGAACTGCGTCCCTCTCTCTCAAGACTATGCAGTCCTCCAATGCTTAGCTCCACCTCGATGCCAAAGATCAAAACTATTGCAAAAAGACTGCTGAAACTACCTTGCTTGAGTGGGCACTTGAAGTCCCCCGGGGCTAAGGGGAGATCTCCGAACGGAGACACTCAGTGCACTAAACAGTGCTGCAGGCAGGCTAAACAGCCAGCGTGCTCCAAAGTCAAAGTGACTAGCTCAAATGCTCATAACTGAATTCCAAAATGAGGAGGCTCCTCTCTCCTTTATAGCATTGGCCTCTCTCAATCTGAAGGCTCACCTCCTCCAACGTAATCTCCTCTTGCTACTTGTTCCTTTTCCCATCTGCGCAGTCCCTCCAAGTGTCTGCGTGGTCCCATCTCTTCGTGGTCCTTTGGCCCCCTTGGCTCCCCTTTAAGTCACAACGTTGTGCTACTAGGAGTGACTTTTATTCTAAAAGTGAGTTATGCCCCCTTTTTCTCACCTTTTTATTTACAAATAACTATAGAAGGCAAAATTGAGCAAAATCGAATGTTCCAATTAACCATGGCTAATTAGGAATATTACATAGAATTTTCTACGTCATTAGTGATACAGCCTACCACAAAGAAAAAGTGCAAGAGAAAGAGAATGAGAAAACGATTTGATGCATCAGATGGTTGCGAACAACTTGATTTTCGGATAGGAAAAATCCTACCATATGCAGAATTGGACATGGCACATCCGAGAAACAACCGACATATTTTCTTGAAAGCAGGTAAATGCTCACTATGCACTATATTGAACACATCTAATGCCATGGGCATCTTTGTATTGTACTTCTAACCTTATGCCCTTTTATTTCAGTATTTCATTATGTAGTTAGATTTGTGTTTTTCATGTTATTAGACTAGTTAATAAATGAAGAGCTTATATATTTCCTGTGCTTAACGTTGTATGATGATTTCTTGCATGGATGCAGCTTATGTTATATTGTGTATTGCGTGGATGCAGATTCTGGATTCTCACATTCCTCCATTGTAGCAACATGTCCGCAAGTAGAGCCAAATGTTGACCACTATGTGTCAACGACCTATAGCAGTACACCCTCTTTTTTCGCAAAAGGGATAGTGCCTGATCAATGTGTTCGTGCCATCCAACTATCATCATCAGCTTGATCATCATCTTATAATGTAAACCTAGTGTGCATGTGTATAATGTAAATAATCTCAGCAGATCCGTGTCATATATGTAATCACCTAGGTAAACCTACTTTTCTGGTGACGATCTACATTTCGGGAGGTTTTTTGTCTCACCGATCCATTCTTGGATGGTCAGCAAAGTTTTCCTTTAGCCTTACCCCAAAGCCGGAATGGATTTTGTCACTGGGATCTTAGGGGAGTTGTAGTGTTCTATATCGAGTCTATGTAAAAGTGATTTGAGAATAATCCTAACTATTTGGTTAGGTTATTTTATTACAAATTGCTTAATCTGCTAGATTATATTTGTGTCGCAGAACGGGGTAGTTTGTGAGTCTTTTGCAAATTGGTTTTCTCCCTTGAGATGTAAAAAATGTAAAAATCATGATGTAAAGTGTCTTGAGGGTTAGAAAAATAATTTATCCCCTCGTAGGTTAATTAATTGAATTTTTTGGCCAAAATTAATTAAAATCCTAAACCAAAAATTTGATTAATTCTAAGTCCTAGGTAAATTTAAATTCTCCAAAGACAAAATTCGTTGGTCCTTAACAAACTTAAAGTTTAAGAGGTCCAGGGACTAAGGTAAATTAACTATTTTGCTAAATTCTAAGCCTTTGGTCTCTGGGGTTAAGTCAAATTCAAAATTTTGAGGAAATTAATTCAAAAATTTAATTTTCGAATTAATTAAAATGCATTTAATTGAAAATCTCGAATTTCCTCAATAATTTATAATTTTGACAGATGAGATAAAAGAAATTTTAATCTTCATCAACGATCGAGATTGCTTTGACGAGGATCACTCGAACTAATCTTTAGAGGATTTATCTTTAAATAGGAGGTCGTTTGTCAGTCAGTTGATCCGATCTCTGGATTGTGTACTAAGCTCTTAAGCTCTCTTGTATACTTTTTTGAATTAATGCAAAAGTATTTGGGGTTTCAATGTGCTGTAGTGTTCCTTTTCATGAATTTATGGTAACATTGTTTTAGTTTCTGATTAATATTATGTGAAAACTATCAATCAATAGCTCTCTTAGAATAATTTGAATACATGTATCTTATTCAGTTTGTTGGATCTAAGGTAACATTTTTAATTTTGATTGAAGTAGCAGGTATCTCTATTTCTTCATAATTTTATTGTTGTTCTATTTTTCTACTTGATTTGATGGTTGATCTAGTGTTTGCAGGAGATCTCTTAGGTTCTCATTGAGCGTTTGGGGATAGTCCTCGGTTGGACCAACCAACTCTCAACACATATTTTCTGAAGAGCCTGCTTCATATAAGCTTCAGGATTTATCTAACGATAATGTTTCTTCTGTAGGGTGTTTTTGGGATAGTACCTCTCTAAAGTTTCAAAAACTTTTAAATATTTTGTGGAAATTTTTCTAGATCTGGTTATTAAGAGCTTTAAATTATCAGATCTGAGAGCGGAGTTGGCCTCATACTCCTCAGATTTGATAGATTTGTTAATTATTTGTATAAATCTGTATATTATTTTATAGATCTGTTATTTAGTTGCGTAGATCTGAAATTTTGTAACATAATTTTGAATTTTAATACTTGGGTTTTTTGGGATTTTCTCTATTTTTGTACATGTTGGGTATCGGGTTTTTTCTCTTTTCACTTGTGCAGAAATAGATCTGAGAAATCAACCAAGAAAATCTTCAGATCTAAGCTAGTTCCAGACCCTGGAGGGCAAGATCTAGGCTCAAAGATTGTTTGCAGGAATAGATCTGAGAAATCAGCCAAGTAAATCTTCAAATCTGAGATTTTTCAAGCAGATCTGGGGGCATTGAGATAGATCTACCGCCCTGGAGGGAATATCTTATCTCAAATATTTTTACAAGGCCAACTATTAAAGATTTTGCAATAAATCTGAAGATCTGAAGCAAAATAATTTTTTTCAGAACAAGGGTTTCAAGTTTTGGGGCTCTTAAGCCCAAATCTGCCTTCTCCTAGCCCAACGCTAGTTCTATTGGGCCTAGTGCTAGCTCTCATTGGCCCTAGATTTCCTTGCTCCATTTCTGATTTGAATATTTGATTTTCTGAAGCTAATCATTGGTGGGTTTTTGCAGAAAATTTGGTAAAAAATTGTGTTTTAGATATTGAAATTTTTTTGGCAATTTGGGCAAGTGATCTTCAAGGCCTAGGGCCTAAGGGTTTGATCTGTAAACCATCTTTTTCCTCACTGTTTGCTACAGGAGTCTTATACCTTTCTAATAGTGGTGAAAAACACATCTAAATGGTTTGAAATTAAATAAAAAATTGCTAAATACTTTAATAAGTCATTTATGTTTTGATGTGTATCAAGAATTTGGCCTAGATCTACATTTTGGGTCACTGTTATCTCTGAATAATTCTGTTTTTGAAGTCTGAAATATAATAGTGGCAAAATTTCATGTGGGTAAGCCTAAAATCAGTTTCTAAGTTGTCTAATACTTTAAAGAATTATTTTCTTGAGTTGGGCATTCATCATTAGGTTATTTCATGTTTTAATTGCTCGCTGTAATAAGTATATCAGATCTGATATAAGTCTGGAAATTACATCATAACAGACTGAAATTTTTTGATAATTCATGTGGGCAAGTTTAGAGAAATTTCGGTAATTTTTTGGTATAAAGATATCATTGATAGCTTACTGTTTTCATAGTCATATTGTTGGTGTCATAAAGTTTTTCTTATTGCTGTCCTAAAAATTAGTTTCTGAAAATTAAGTACTTTGTCATGGAATTTGATAAAATGCATATCCTTTGTTTCATACGCTGAGTATTTTTTTGAGCATCTGTAGACATTGATATCGAATTGCAAAGTTGTTTTTGTTCTCTTTGAGCTAAATTGTATCAAGAAGATTTGAAAAAAGCTGGTGTTTTAGCTATAGTATCTTCAAGAGTTTATTTTCTAAGTCTTCATCTAAAAAAAGGCGAGCATTTCATTTGGGTAATTGAGGGCTTTTGTGGCACAAGTGTTTTCCAATTCTCGAGTCTAACTTCATCTCATCTTCCGGTGCATTTGCATATAAGTTAACTTTGCATAGATAAAATTTACTTCCAAGCATAAGCTTGGTCGATAGACAGATAGATCTCCATCCGTCTTTTCTTGAGAAGCCTGTTTTAATAGTATTTAAAACGGTGACCTTGCAGTCGTCAGAGCCACAGTTCTCTGTAGCACCAGAGGCACTGGGTATGTTAGAATTTTAGGAGAGGTATCGTTAATCACACCTTAGTGTGCTTCTCTTGATTTTCGATTTGCCAATTACTACGAAATCAGGCTCAACACAGAAAGGATTGAATGGTTCACATTTAAATAGGCATTTAACTAAAATTAACCAAGATTCTTGCATCTCACATTAGTTTTAGGATCTGCATTTCATATAAAATAATCATTCATTTAAGCAACAGTTGCTAATCGATTACTTGGTCTTAGTTTCCCTAGCAAGATCGTTGACTCTATAAGGCACTGGTATCAATCGTTTAAAAGCTAATCAAATCCTATAAGTCTTTCTAAATCTTAATCAAGTACTTGATCGCTTCACCGTGTTTCTTGAACTGGTTGGTTCCCAACTAGTTCTTCTTCATTCCACTTTTCCATAGGGTCTACCCCCCTTAGCTTGCTGTAGGGAGACAAGTTAAATGGAGAGATTGGGGATCAGGGTGACAGCCCTCGATTTGAGCCGTTGTCACGGTGCCTAGAAATTCTGTGTGACAACAGGCCCTGCGTCAGCCTTTCAGGCTCCGCGTCGCCCTTGCGTCACCTTTTGAGGCCTCGGTGTCAATTATCCCGGTTGTTCTGGATTCTGCATAATAGGCATTTTTTGCTCTGCGCTAGCCCTTCTGGCTCTGCGTTAGGACTACGTGGGCCCAGATTGGCCTAGTGTTAGATATTTCGGCTACTGCGTTGCCTCTCTGCAAGCTCTCTTCGCCTCTCTGCCAGTATTCTCTAGAAAGTCCTACCAGATTCTCACTGCTGCTCTGCTGCTGAATGATCACATATTTCAAATTTTTTAGCTTCCTAGCTGCAGAAATCGAAGTCCACATCGTTTTTTTTTCTCTCTCTCTCTATTTCCAAATGAACTCCAGGCCTCCATTTTGTACTTTTCCTGTTGAATCTTCAACGGCTAAGATTAAGTCTCTAATCGATGGCTAAGATTAAAACATGATTTGATCCGCCTTCTAGATCATTCTCACCCATATTTTGATTAATACCCATTAATATTTTAATTTGCCTAAGTTTAGACTTACGAACTCCATTAAAAATATTAATTATTTTAATAAAATACAATCCAGGTGGAATTTCACCAAACGGTTTATGGGTTCTTTAGAACTCATGTACCTTAGCCTATGCACCAATTTTCAAGGCTAGAGCACTTCCAATGCTCAACCAAAAAGTAACACTCCCTCTTAGCGAGAAAAGTACTCTAACAACAATGTTCACCTACATGGTGCTTTATTTCTGAAGCACCTCCTTTCCGCATTGGTGCTGCCACCAACACTATGCTACCGCTGCTACTGTATTGCTTGTTGATTTGGGGTAGCATCGAATGTGCTCTAGCTATGAAAATTTGTGGAGAGGCTAAAGCATGTGAGATCTCTAAGACGCAGAAATGGTTTGGGAATTCTGCCCGGTGAAGGAGATATTAAAATAATTAATATTTTTAATGGGTTCCAGCCTAAACTTAGGACAATAAAAATATTAATGGTTATTAATGTAAAATTGGGTTAGAAGTTTCTAAATGACATGGATTAAGAGAAATCTAATCTTAGCTGTTGATCAGAGATGTAATCCCAGCTGTTGAAGACTCAACATAAAAAGTATAAGAGGAGGCTTGAGGGTCAGTTGGAGATACACCAGAATGATCAGTCAGTTTGATTTTCTAGATTGGGGTTTGCTAAGAGAAATTGAACTTGTGATCAGAGTTGCAGCAAGGGGTAGTGAGTGCAAGGCAGAGAGGCAGAGATAGTGTTGGAAGACTAACGCAGAGGCAGAGAGGCAGACGCAGAGCCAGAGGGAGCCACGCAAAGGCCTACTGTGACTGCACAGAGGCCAGAAGGGCCAGCGTGATTGACACAGAGGTTGTAGAAGCCACGCAGAGGGCCAGAGACGCTGCACAGAGTCTCAGAGGGCTGACACAGAGGCCAGGAGGGCTAACGCTAAGCCTCAGAGACGTGTTGGAGAGGGTTTTGTGGGGCAGACTTTCAAAATATCTGCTTCCAAAGAGAGATATTACTGCCGGATTATTTTCTCTGTTGAGTGAGCTAGTTTGGCACCCAGTGTACTAAAGAAAAGCTCTTTAATAATAAAACCCTTAGAATTGCTGCATCGGTTTTCTTATGTTGGGTTTTTCCGGGGACGATTGTCTAAAAATAACGGTGTCCCTTGTGTGTTTGTCTATTTCTTTTAGTTGTTGATCTGTAGATGGTTGAGACTGTTTTGTGTTTATTTCAATATTTATATGTTTAAACTTTAAATAACTTGTTAGTAATTAAAACAAGTAGGCGAAATAAACTAGAGAATACAGAAAATTTTTGAATAGGTAATACTTAGAAATTTCAACACTACTGCCCATGACACTGCTGCACTTGTACAACTCCTTTTCAAACGCTACATTTGTTATGCTGTTGGCACTGCCACTGCTGTCACTGCATTCATACTACAACTCAGTTGCTGAGAGAAGCAACTGAAAACATCCAAAATTAACTGTACTTAATTGTGTTCAACATAATACAATGAGTGTGGGAATCTGACTTTTGTTGACCCTCTGAATCTTCTGCACTGCTGCTGACTTCTGCACTGTGCCAACTGCTGTTGGGTCCCTATAATACTAGTGATTACCCCATTACTATTGTAGTTGTATCCCTTATTAATGTTGTTGTGCCCCTATTGTCCCCTTATTGTTATTACCGTGCCCCATAGAATCCCTCTATTGTTATTTTTGTGGCTTTATATTATTATTGTTAGGTCGGCTGGGTTATATTGTGCTCCTTAGACCCTATATATAGAAAAGAGGTTTGTCATTTGTATCATCGAAGAATGTTCATTTATGTAATGTAAA
>APFE031586916.1:0-13083 GCA_000404065.3 Pinus taeda | reverse complement strand
TTATGTCGGCTCTGATCATGTTATGACCCCTTAGACTCCTATATATAGAAAGGAGGTATTTTCATTTGTATCATCCAAGAATTATTCATTTGTGTAATGTAAAGGAGGTTTCCCCCTCGAAGAGGTTGAATTCTAAGGCATTGATATCTCTTTTCTATCTTTTTTGAGCTGGTTTCATAACAAAGCCAAGCCAAAGTGGGAAGCTAAGGATGAAGAGGTAGCACAGAAGCAAAAGAGCAACTGAGGGAGTCACTTGGAAGCCAAGTGAAAATCCAAGAAGGATGTAACTTGATAGAGAGCTAGAGAGCTAGAGCCAGAGCCAAATATCCAGAGTCAGAGCCAAAGAGCCAGAGTTCGAGCGAAGAGCCAGAACCAAGAGCCAAAAGCCAGAGCTAAGAGCCAGAGCTTCAAGATTCAAGGATTAAATGGTGTCTGAACCCACTTTTTTGTGTAAAACAGTAGGAGTTAAGCCAAGAGCTTGTAAAAAAGACTTAGACCATAATCCCAGAGAGTAGATTTGAGTTGACTAAAGATCATGGAGGTGTAGCCCAAGAGTTGTGGGTGAACTCCTAATTAAATTGGTGTTTCTGTGTGATTGTTTATTGCTGCCTTATCCACTGTTATATGAACTTATATATATGTTTAAGCACATTTACATATTAGCTAAAACAACATATTTTTAAAGCATACAATCAGTTTAAAACAATCATAAGCATACACCCATATTATCAAGCACTTATTAATTCTGCATTGGCTAATCAATAAGACTTGGGAACATTCAAGCTTTGGAAGTGGGAGAGGTTCTTGTAAGCTAGATAAGAAGCCTAAGAGCCCCATTTTCAGATCAGGTGGTATTAGATTTTAAGATTGATTAACCACACCTTTAAGAAGGTTATATCAGATTTCTTGATTGACAGAGCAGAGGTTGCTTGTCTAAAAGGTGTTTGGGTTGTCAAGGATAGAATGTCTGATTGATTGTATGCTTGTTTGCAGACTGACTATTTTCTAAGTTTGTAGAGGTGAAGGGAAAGCTATTGATAGCTCAGTCCAAGAAGGACATGAAGGAAGAAGGGCTAAAGGCATTCTTCTATCCCAAAGGACCTCAAAGCAGTCCTTGAAGCACAAGAGGTTTGTTGCAAAAGATTGCTTGAATAAAGCTCTTTGTTATTCTTGTTTGAAGTTATTTGTTCATTGACATAATGACAAATTCTTCAAGTGAGTCCTCAAATTCTCCTTTCTTCACAAAATTCTTTGATGAAGGCATGAAGCAAGATTTGTTCATCATGATGGATATGGTGAGAGAAATGTATGAGGATGGAAGGAAGAGAAACATGCTTAGAGAGTAGTTTAATTCCGTGGAGGAAGAGAAGTAGTTGCTTTTTGACAAATTGCAGGAAATGGAGAGGCAACTTCATATTGAAAATATGAACCTGTAGAGGATGCATGAGTTGGAGTCATAGATCTTTGTTTCCCAAGAAGTCTTAGTCAAATACCAGCTTGAAAAAGAGGTAAGCCATTGCAGTTTGTCTTCAAATTATTCTGAGAATGCTTGTATTGGTTCTTTTGAAAAAAATACTAAAGGCATAGGTTCCAAGCTAATTTCCAAGATGGGCCATGGAGGAAAAGGCTTGGGAAAGCATGCACAAGGTATTGTTGAACCAATAATGGTTGAGGAAAGGCCTAAATATTTGGGTCTTGGCTATAGATAGCCTTATGGAGAGAATTCCAAAGCTGCCATGAATGCCATTGAAATAGTCCCAAGAAGGAGTTTCAGTTCATGTCCTCTACCTCAGAAATGTGAAGGTTGTATTCAAGAGGAATGCAATGGCTTGAAACATCATTTGCAGGATGCAAGTGTTCAAAAGCCCACAATTGAACCAAAGAGTTGGGGAGACTCTAACATCCTTGAAGAGATTGATGGAATTCCAAAGGGAGCCACTTCTTCAATTGCTTCACCTCCTCATGAAGGCAATAAAGGTGAAAGATGCAGGTTTAAATCTAGTTCTAAACACATTCCTTTTGATTTTGCAAAGCATGGTAAATTTCCACATATTTATGAGGAATGAGTTGCATGTTCCTTCTATGGTTTGGATAACCATGATGTTTCTAGATGTTGGAAGAGAATGGCCACATACAGGAAACTTTTGAAGGAAAATAAGCAAGCAGCCAAAGGTCCATTGGACAAGGAAAATCATGCTATCAAGAGGATGCACATGCAGCGCACTTACTGCCATAAGCAAGGCCATCTTGCTGCAAAATGTTGGACATTGAATCCAACAATGCTTACACCAATGTTGAAGAAAGTGGAAAGAGAAGATGACAGAAATTGAAAGGAAGATTCCATGAGTGATGTGTCTCAAAATGATTCACATGTTGATGCTGATGTGCAAATAGAGGTAGTACCTTTGAAAGGGATTGGTAAGAAAGGGTTATATTTCTTATCCGATTAAGATTGCATGTCTAGTAATGCATCTATTTGCATTTCTTTGTTAATGGAATGCAAGTTGTAGGTCTACCAAGATAGTGAATGGAAAAAGGTTGAGTAGGAGACTCACTTTGTTGTTGCAACATTATATTTCATTTCAACTTTGAAAGTATAGTGTGCTTAAGTGAAAGTTGAAGGATGAAATGCATGCATAAGCATGAGATGCATGAACACAGGGATGTTGATGATTTCCTTGTTTTTGAAAATGTATGTGTAAATTAACTTGTAGGGTTAATTGATTTGACATGCATGTGATTCCATGTTGACTTGGGAGAAGTTAACTTGGTCTCCAAATGGAGATAATAATGAAGAGTTTCATCTTTTGAAAAAGAATCCAAATGGTATTTTTCTACATGCTTGACTTGAAGGGTCATTTGTGTTAAAGGCATGTTTTGTGGGCTTGTTTTCTAGTCCATCATTTGTATGCAGATGTAAGACATGGAGGTGTTCACAAGATGTGAAATATGTTTCTTTGTTGGAGCAGGAGTTTAGGCCATCCAATTGTTGTTGTCTGTATTTATGTTGTTGTTAACAGTTGTTGTTGACAGCTTTTCAAACAGGTACAAATGAAAGTTTTGTGAAGTAGGTGTACTTCACACTTGTTTGAGCCACCTTGGATTAATGATCAAGGCAGAGAAGCTCAAAACTACCTTCTATAACTATTTCAGCAGGAGTTCTACAGGAAGGAAAGGAGGAAGATAGTTCTTCCCAAGAATACCAACCCATCCAAGAGGGGAAGTGGTCGAAAACCTTGGTTCAGAAGCACTATGCAAAGGAAAGTGTAAGAAGGCTGAAAGAAGAGGGTGAGTCACTCTCATTTACTGTTCAGATCAGTGTATCATTCTTATGGAGACCAAAAGTTATTTTAGTGGGAAGGCGTGATCCAAAATGGATTTTGGATAGATTTCTAAGTCTAAGTGTTCCTCACTGAGGAAAATGAAAGTCCAAGGAAGTTCCTCGAACTAGCCCCATTGCAGAGATCATCTCATTCTGAATCTACTGCAATTTGAATGGGCCAAAACTGAATTAGGATGTAGAAGTTATCATAAAATGAAGCTAACTATATCCTTTTGGAAAAAGGAGCAAAATCCCTTTCAAATGGGTCCTAAAAACCCTCTAAGTCTTCAAAATCCTCGAAAAGGTCAAAATCATTGCAAAAGTAGGACCTCTTAACAATTCAGATTACACTATCGGGCCTTAAAAATATGAAGAAATGGCAGAAATGAGGCCTATCGGAGGCTTAAACAGTATTTTCACAAGAGCCATCATATCTGGCCGATCAATGGTCCAAATCCGATCGGAATATCGCATCGGCGGTGACAGGCGGAGGCAATCGGAGGCATAACATGCAATGGGATAAGGCCGATGCAATACCGCGATCGCCAATATCGGCGGATCAGAATCGGTGTTGACATAAACCATGCTATATGGGAAGGCCTTTGGCTTATGTGAACTGTGATTGTGACTTGTCTTATCGCAATATCGCGTCGGCGCATTACAAGGAACGGTCATACACACGTATATATATGCGATGCGATGGCTGGACCCGATGACGACATGAACTAGGTTTGATATATTTTGAAATCCATCGAAACGAATTTTCTTATGTATTTTGGTATATTTTGCTATTAAAAAAAATACAAAGGGGAAGCATGATGTGATGAAAACCAAACCCGAAAGGGTTTCAGAATGAAAATATATATTATTTCAGATCCACCAAAGCCATTTTTTACGTTATTTTCACCTTTTTAATGAAATTTTAAAATACAAAGGGGAACCTTGGGACAAGGCATTGGCGACTTGCGATAACGATTATGGGCGGACTCGATGGGAGTTTAGGATGCGATTATGGAAATTTGAAGTCTAGGAACAATGTTTTCTGCAGATTGTTTTCCTGTGTTTTGCATCATTCTCTGTGTAAACAACAAACGACTGTTTCTAAGGATTTCAAGCGTCAATAGTTCCCTTCCGTTACGAAATAGGTGGAATTCATCCCCGAGGGTGTTTAACAATGATGGCTAACACCCAAAGAAGGGATTCGAGTGGACAAAATAGGAAGACGAAGAGCCCGAGAGGAAAAATGAATCAATAGTGCCGTTGGCTTAAAAGCAACAAAATGACAGAAATAGGTGGTGGATGGTTTCTGAGGGGTTTTTGGTCGTTGTTGGTTGCTGTTGCTGATCATTGGGGGTTTGTTACTGAAAGCCAAGCCAAATTAGGAAGCTAAGGCTGAAGAGGCAGCACAGAAGCAAAAGAATAGCCGAGGGAGTCACTTGGAAGCCAAGTGAAAAGCCAAGAAGGCTATAACTTGATAGAGAGCCAGAAAGCCAAAGCCAGAGCCAATGATCCAGAGTTAGAGCCAAGAGCTAGAATGAAGAGCCAAAGAGCCAGAGTCTGAGCCAAGAGCCAGAACTAAGAGCTAAGAGCCAGAGCCAAGAGCAAGAGACAAAAGCGAGAGCTTCAAGAGCCGGGGATTAAATGGTGTCTGAACACACTGTTTTTGTGTAAAAAGGTAGGATTTAAGCCAAGAGCTTGTAAAAAAGACTTAGACCATAATCCCAAAGAGCCGAGTTGAGTTGACTAGAGCTCACAGAGATGTAGCCAAAGAGTTGTGGGTGAATTCCTAATTATATTGTTGTTTCTGTGTGATTGTTTATTACTGCCTTATTCACTGTTATATGAACTTATATATATATATGTTTAAGCACATTTACGTATAAATTAAAATAATAGATTTTTAAAGCATATAATCAGTTTAAACAAGCATAAGCATACACCCATATTATCAAGAACTTATTAATTCCACATTGGTTAATCAATAAGACTTGGGAATATTCAAGCTTTGGAAGTGGGAGAGGTTCTTGTAAGTTAGACAAGAAGCCTAAGAGCCCCAATTTTAGGTCATTAAGAAATCCCTCTATGGTCTCAAGCAAGCTCCTCCGGATTGGTATGCCAAAATGGATAACTTTATTTTAGATACTCGCTTTTCTAGGTGTCATTCTGACAATACTATCTACACCAAGAAAGTGGGTAAGCCTCTTATCATTCTTGTTCTTTATGTTGATGATATTATCCTTACTGGTAGTGATCCTAATCTTATAAACCATGTGAAGTCTAGCCTTAAAAATCACTTTGAAATGAAAAACTTAGGACACTTGCATTTTTTTCTTGGTCTTCAAGTCTTGCAATCCAAAGAAGGTATTTCCCTTTCCCATTCCAATTATGCCTATGATCTTCTACACCACTTTCACATGGAATACTGCAAGCTAGCCCCTTCTCCCTTTCAATATGGAGCCAAATTTTTAGTCACTTGTACTGCCCATGAAGTTGATGCTACCTTATACCGCCATCTTGTTGGAAAACTTTTATATTTGACCCATACATGTCCTGACCTTTCCTTCGTTGTTGGCCTTATTTCTCGGTTTATGAAAAACCCACATGAAATTCATTGGAAAGCAGCTAAAAGAATACCTCTTTATGTTCGAGGTATAGTTTAGTTTGGGATTCATTACAGTGTAGAAGCATCTACTCTATTGGTTGGTTTCACTGATTCTGATTGGGTTGGTGACCCTGATGATCGAAAGTCTACTGCAAGTTATGTATTCACTCTTGGTTCTAGACCTATTACATGGGCTTGCAAGAAATAAAGTGCCATTTCTCTTTCTTCAATAGAAGCAGAGTATCATGGCACCGTAGAAGATATTAACGAAGCCCTGTGGCTTTGTTATATCTTGTCGGAGTTTGGTTTTTAGAAGCAACATCCGATTACACTTTGGTGTGATAATCAAAGTGCCATTCAACTATGCAAAGATCTAGTTCAACATTAGCGCAACAAACACATTGAAGTACGCATGCACTTCATGAGAAAGCTCATTCATGACCATGTTCTTGAAGTGCAATATTGTTCAACCGATGATTAAGTTGCAAACATCTTTACAAAGGCTCTCATAGAAGCAAAGTTTACTAAAATTCGATTTATGGTTGGAGTTCAGGAAGTTGTCACTAAGGGGGGATAAGTTCTAATGCCTCCTTCCTTCTCCTATTTTATCATCTTTGTACATCCTTCAATCCTATCCCAAGTTGTTCTTAAGGGGGGATGTCAGGATATTCTGACACATAGGAAATAGTTAAGTATAATTTGGTCTAGTGTATAGTTAGGTAAAGTGTGTTTCTTTACTATGTACTTTTTGTAACTTACAATCCGGCGGTCACAATATGTTCTAGACATGAAGTGATATGAATGTTCATTCTCTCCTCAGTATTACCGAAACTTGATCCATGGCTTAACACCTATTTGGTCCATGATCTCTATTTAAAGAGCATGGAGGCTCATTTGTAAGGTGACTGTTCATGAGAGAATCTTATGTAAATTTTATTTCTTTTACATTAATAAGTTTCTTGAAGTGTTCGCATTGGCTCAGGCCATGGACTGTTTCCTTGTTTGAGGGTTTTAACCACATCAAGAATACTGGTGTACCGAACTGTGATATATTTGTGAGCCATGTCCTTTGGTGTTCTATCTAAGGAACTTACCCTGTAAAGGGACTGAGTTATGCCTAGTTGACCCAAGTCCTACACATGTCAAAGTCGTAGAATTTGGTCCCTCTAGAACCTTGAAGATTAACCCCTCTCTCTTAGCCAATCAAGAAGAGAAGTTGTGCAAAATTGCTTAGAGAGCACTTAGATGCTTTTTCTTGGAGCTATAAATAAATGAAAGGGGTGCATCCTTCGGTTTGTACTCATCACATATAAATCAAGAACGGATAAAAACATATGTGAAAACCTTAGAGGAGAATGAACCCAACCCTCAAGGACATAGTAAATGAAGAGTTGTAGAAATTATTGGATGCAAGGTTCATATACCCCATCTCAGATAGTGAGTGGGTGTCCCCTCTAGTGTTGGTCCCAAAGAAGAATGGGAAGTGGAGGATCTATGCGGATTATAGAGAACTGAACAAAAGCACCAAGAAAAACTATTTCCCTTTACTTTTCATTAATCAAGTTTTAGATGTTCTTGCAGGGAAGAGGTTCTTCTCTTTCCTAGATGGATTTAGTTCATACAATCAGCCTTGAGAATCAAGAAGAAACTACATTCACCCACCCTTGGGGTACCTTTGCTTATAGGGTCCTTCCCTTTGCTTTATGTAATGCCCTTGCCGCTTTTTAAAGGGTAGTTCTGAGCATCTTTGCTGAGCTGGTACATGAATCCATAGAAATATACATGGATGATTTCACTCCCTATGGGTGTTGTTAGCACTCAGTAATTTTCTGAGGTTGCAGAAGAAAATCACCAAGGTAACCACAAACCAACTTTGGAAGCTGGGATCTAGCCCTGCCAGCTTTAGACAGGGCTCTCTTTGCAAGATTTTAATTTGTTTGGTTGGATATTATGCTAGTTATTAAGTTTGGGGTTTGATTTGTATTTGAGTGGTTGGTTAATAACTTAGATTTCCATTGGGCTATGGAGTTTGATATGTAAAATACTGATCAACTTGAGTATCTATAGATAGATCTCACAAGGAAAGGTAGCCAAACATATTGGATTCATTAAATTTTGTGAAATGGAGAAGAAGAAAATAATAAGGTTGACTTTAAAATATATAGCATTGCTAGCTGAATTCTATATTCAAAGGTCAGAAGAAAACATAGAAATTATTCGTAGCCAGGTGCAGAGTGTAGATTTAAACAAATTCTTCCCTTTATTTATCTATTGAATAGTTCAGATTTTAGAAAACAACCATGTGCTATAAACAAAGAGATATAAACACATATAACAGATAGATGTACTTCACCACCAATTTGACACATGAATCATGTGAAAGAGCTTCTATATTACTTTGGAAAATCAACTAATGATTCAAAGAAAGATATACAATAATGTTTCTTTGTCCAAAAAACAACCTATACTACTTCAACAATTGAAGTATTTAGAACTAAATTACAAAAATATCTTGTTAAGATGACAAGGATGCATCTACAAAATGATAAGCCTAAATTAAGCTAACTTATTACGAAAGAATGAGGAAAATCAAATTGCCTAAAGTGGTGGCACTGAAATGAAGAAACAACTGGCTGTCTGGTGCTAAAGAATTGGATGCATTGTGATGCTAAGCTATGCTGCTAAATTTACCATTTACTCTAGTAATTCACAATGCTTATCCCAATGCTACTCGCTTGGAATATTCATCTTCATTAATTTCCTCTGCACTTCATCAACCTTAGTGTACCTGGAAAATGTTGGTCGGGTAATGAACAAATTTAGAATTGTATACTAGATGTGGAGATCAAATGATAGTGTTTCTAGAAATGCCCTTCTTGTCATGCTGAGTCTTCTAGTTTTCACTTTCAAGTTGTCTCTCACTTTATTCATAATCTGTGCACTTTTCATTTATAACTAATAGGTTTGGAAGTACCTTCTTCTAGAGAGGCTCCAACTTGGAAAAGAATATCTGTATTCCTATGTTCATGTTTTTCCCTTTCTCCTCCAGCTGTCTCATCAGGTTCCTTTTAGTCAGCACCTTCCTCACTTCCAAAATTGTCTCAGTTTTGTCTTCAATTTCTAATTCTTCTAGCTCTTGATTGTTCTTGGAATTTAGAAATTTTATCAGCTTAGTAACTTCATTTTGTTTGTCTCCTAGCCGCTTTATAACCTGCTCAATGGCTTCAGTTGACCTTTCAAAAAATTCCTTCTGTCCAAAAATTATTTGCATAGAAGGCCAAATTTCTCCCATGTCTTCAATATTTGTTTTCCAGATGTTTTCCTTCACCTATGCCAATGTTTTGCACATGGCACGGTCTTCTTCAATTTTCTGTAATCTTTGGGACAAGGTGTGAGATTTTTATGTTTATGTTAAGTAGGCATTTTCATACCTTGTAATCTTCTCCTGCAAAACTTTTATCTCCTGCTTCATTTTCTTCATCTCTTCTCCTTGTATAGTCATATTTTCCATAGATTGAGCCAATTTAACTGAGTCATCCACCACTAAGGTGGGAAGCACTATTCAGGATGATGTTTCGGCTGTAGTAGTTGCTATAGGGACACCTGCCTATAGTAGAGATGCAATAGGAACTACATCAAGAGGAACCACAACAAGCTGTGAATTCTTCTCCTTTTAATTTATAAGGTGGTCCATTTCTACTTCCATTTCTTTAATCTCGGCAGCTTGCTCCACTACCAGCTTTAGCATTTCTTCCTTTTCTAACTCTATCTCTCCAAATTCTTTAGCTTGGGGGTCTTCAATTGCTGGTAGCTTCAATTGTTTCTTCAATGCTACAATATCAACATTCTTCTTTCTGATTATTTCTTCTGTAGCTTTTACATTTTTTTGATCAAGGTCTGCTTTGACTATCATCTCCTCCAAGTATTTGATTCTGGTATCCATGTAAAATGAGGAAATTTTCTCCAATTTGAGTTGGGACTTCACATTATTTAGAGTGAGCTATAACTTTGAGGCCGTGATAGCAGTGAGTGTGAAATTCGAATATACCATCCCCCCTATCTATCTATGCAAATCTATTTGATCCAAAGGATGGACATCATTTTCCTTAAATTCAAAGGTGGACTATTTGAAGTCTGCTACTGACTTTGGTTGAGGGACATGGGCCTATAATAATTCCATATGCATTCTCCCCTTCTCTGTATCATATGATGATATGAGTTTGTGCTGAATGGAAGAAGATTGCTTTCTGAACTGAGTTGATATGTTATCATGAATGGCCTCATTCCTCTACTTGATTTATTTGTATCTCTGAAAAATATCTAATTGTCTCTGCTTTGTAGATGTCTCAGGTGTCTGGGGGATAGTGGTTGGAATATCCTTTCTAAATGAGGAAGATGATGGAGATTTTGTAGTATCACTATCCATCTTGAAAGTATTCAAACCTGAGAGCACAATAGTGCCTTGTGTGTCATCCAGTGATAGAAATTCTATTTTAGAACCAAAGCCAAATTTAATCTTCTTCGTATATATTTTAAATTCCTTAGTTGATACTTCAGTGATCGGGGAATCATCCTCCCTTACTCTCTTTTCTAATTTCTCTTTGGATAGTGAAGTCTTTGAAGCTATCCTTGAAATTACCTGCTCCTCAGCCTCCTACAACATATTTTCCACCCAAGTGTGTTGGTTCATATATTTTCAATTTCAGGCCTTTGTGTGTGCACATATGGTGTAGTTTTTTGTTCTACTCTCAACTTGGAAATTACCCCAAAGGGGTCATAATACTAAGTGAAACTGAGAGGAAAGTTCATATGTTTTAGTAGCAGATCTGCTTCCTCTCCTGTTACTCTAGTGTTGTAGATGAATGGTCCAACTTGTGTCTTAATCCTGAATTGGGATTTATTCTTGGCTGCCACAAAGTGAATATTGTCAGAATGAATTATCTGTCTGATATATTCCAAGGAAAATATCCTCATGGGTAAGTATTTTGGTAGTTTTTATGGTGGAAGCTCTAAACCATACACTCTAATCTTCGTAAATGATTGGTAAAGGTACCAATCCCCTGTTTTAATCTGTTCACTGAGCTGGAGAACCTTATGAATTTATTTAGTGATCCTTGGAACCTACTCGCCACTCAACACACAAGTGGCTGAAAAAACAAATTGATCTATAAATTGTGAAAATATATACTCCTACGATTGATTTCTGACTAAAGAAGTCCAGAAAATAACTGATTGTGGCTCTCCTTGCTCATCCAGTTTTTGCACTTAGAATGGAAACTTATCTGCTTGGAAAAATATAAACATGTACATAAGAATGTATGAGTACCTAAACATTCCTTCAGTTAAAAACTGAAGGAATTTTTCATGAGTTATATTTGATGACCATAGTCAAAGGTGACTGATGGTCCTTCTTCTGAAGAAAGAGTGGACAGAAAGCCTAGAATAGGCTCATCTACCCACTCACCTGAGTAGTAACCAAGAATGGAAGACAAAACAGAAATAATTTTTCTTGTTCTTTGAGGGAACATAGAAGAGGGATATGGGGGATTTTTCTTAGGGAGTTAGGAATCTTCAGGGAGGAAAATTTCAAAGATGGCTTCTCTCTGGGGAAGGTTTAATTTCTGGTAGATTTCTTTGAGGTCTTCAAAGGAAAAAGGGGATAGGGAAACACAGTGGGGAACCTGAAACATTTGATTAATGTTGTCAACTGTAATGGTGAAGCGAATTTCACCATTTGGGGAAATTATGACCCTCTTGCTTGCAAGGTAAGAGGCTTGGGATCTCAAGAAAAACTTACGAAAATGATATAATTGAGGAATAAAAAATAGAGGGAGTTTGGATTGTTAGAGATGTATTTCATCGGATTGGTCAAGGAGGTTGTCTCTGAACCAACAGTGCAGTTCGAACAAGTCGAATTCACACTAAGTTTTAGTGATTTTATAATCTCAGTCTGCAAGTGGAATATGGTCTAGATAAATAGGGGGATTAAGCATTAGGTTGATCACAGGGGAAATTTTAGGTGCCATGGTGGTTTATAGGATGAGGACCAAAGACTGAAATAGTAAAGATCGCTATGCATCTAGTAATTTGGGAAATTAAGAGTGGCGGACCACTAGCGATAAGCAAATCATGGGTCGTAGAAATGTTGTAGAAATAATTTCAGTACAAAGAGGAGGAAATTCAATTGAACAAGTGATGGAAAGAAAGTGTGATCAGAGTGAAATTATATATTTATTAGCAGTGAAACTAGTCTTAACCGTTAGATAAATGGTCCCTTTAAGCATCAAACTCCCTGTAATGATGCGGGTAACCGATTATGGTATTAATGAAGGCTGAAACATTCTTTGACATGGCAGCTGGGGATTGGGGAAAAAGTGTAGTGGGATTGTTGGCAGGAATGGTGGGACATAGGGTGAGGTGGCGATGGGAGTAGAGGATATGATAGAATGTGGAGGCTACCATTGGTGGGAAGGAAAAACCACTTTTAGAGGGGGGGTATGGTGGTATCAGGTTTATGGAGAGGGGGGCGGGGGTCTGAACTCACCTAATGGTGCCATGTCGGGGAGAAGTAAACCACTTTTCAGACTACCCCCCTCATTGTTAAACGTTGCTGCTTCAGGGTGGGTTGGTCCGAACTCCTTTATGGGTCGTCGGATGCAAGCGGGGGATGATCAGGTGGTGGTGAAATTGGGGAAGTTAACACAAGAGGGCCCTGCCATATGTTTTGGGTGCATGACTAGTAGCCCAAAAACCAAAATTTAGATAACGAGAAACTTCATACTTATTACATCAAAAATCTTCATTTTTTCTATCCTAATGCTAAAAAACAACGAAAGTGGGTGCATTTGGGCATGCAAACCTCTTGAATTTTTATTCTCAAAGACAAAATTTATCTACTAGATGAATCTAATCAGCGAAATTAATCGAGATTAAATAGTTGGATTAACATTATTCACCTATTTCTATCTATCTAATCTTTACCAAGATTAAAATGTTTGGTTAAGTTATTCCTTCTAACCTACTTGACACAAATTGAAGACACCTTGAGCATGATTAAACAGTATGCTTCAAGCAAAAAAGGATTGTGGCATTTTAAACAAGATGCACACAATTTCACAAATTTATTCTTTTACAAAGCCAAAAGGATAGTAGTGGCACT
>APFE031586915.1:18862-38673 GCA_000404065.3 Pinus taeda | reverse complement strand
AAGACCTTTTCATTGAATATTACATCTCTGCTCCTAATGATTTTGTGATTTTCGTAATCATATAAGCGATAACCAAAATCATTAATACCATATCCAATAAAGGTACATTTATTTGACTTTGCATCAAGTTTTGTTCTATTTTCTTTATCAATATGGGCAAAGGCCTCACAACCAAAAGGCTTAAAAAAATAGTAGTTTACCTTTTTACCTGTCCATGCTTCCTCTGGAACACCACCATCCAAGGAACTTGAAGGCCCTCTGTTTATTAGATAAACAGCAGATCTACAACATCTGCCCAAAATTGTAAAGGCAATCCTACATGCAATCTCATGCACCTTGCATGCTCCATGATTGTCCTGTTCATCCTTTCTGACACACCATTTTCTTGTGGTGTTTCTGGAACTGTCTTCTCTCTGCAAATTCCATTCTCTAAACAATACCTATCAAACTCTTTGCTGCAATATTCACCTCCATTATCTGATCTAAGAAACTTCAACCTTTTCCCTATCTCATTTTCAACCAAAGCTTTCCATTTCTTGAAAGTATCAAATACATCAAATTTATTTTGAATACAATAAATCCATGTTTTTTTGGTTGCATCATCAATAAAAGTAACATAATAATGAGAGCCATCGAGAGATGATACCTGAGTAGGTCCCCATACATCTGTATGCACAAGCTCTAATTTTTCATTCTTCTTTTCTTTCCCAACTTCGAGAAATCTGACTCTCTTCTGTTTTCCATAAATGCAATTCTCACAGAAGTCCAAATCAACATTCTTCAAACCCGGCAACAAATTCCTTGAGTGAAGAATCTTCATCCCTTTTTCACTCATGTGTCCAAGCCTATGATGCCATAATGCTGCATCTGCTTCTTTGGAAGTTAAAGCATTAACAGAGTTAGAAATACCATTGCATAAATACAATGTACCAACCTTTTCGCCTTTTTCTATTACCAGGGCTCCTTTGGTGACCTTCCAAGATTTATCTGTGAAAGTTGTCACACAACCTTCACCACCTAACTACCTTGTTGAAATCAATTTTTTCTTTAGATCTGGAACATGCCTTACCTCCTTTAGTAGCCATTGATTTCCATTCCGCTGTTTTATAAGAACCTTACCCATTCCAACAATTTTACAGGGTTTATCATCACCCATATGAACTTGTCCAAAATCTTCTCGAACATAGTCATGAAAGTATTTCTTATTAGGTGTGGCATGGAATGAGGCCCCTGAATCTACCACCCAGGAATTAGTAATATTTTTGAAAGAAAGAATCAAAACATCTTGTAACACCTCACCTGTCATATTTCCTTCATGATTGTTTTCTTGTTGTGCATCTCCCTCTTTTCCCTTTCGAGATCTACAGTCTTTCTTTAGGTGTCCTTTCTTTCTGCATTTCTAGCACACTATTCCCGATTTGGACTTGGATTTGCCTTTCCTTGATTTACTGTGATATCCTGAGCTCTTTCCTCTTTCCATTTTTCTTCCCCTAGACTCTGCACTCAAAGCATTACACGATGTCTCACTGGAGCTTTTCCGACGCATTTCCTTGCTAAGGATAACACCAAAAACATCATCAAAATTTAAAGTACTAGATCCAGAAACATAGTTACTAATGGCCATTACCAAACCATTCCAACTTTCTGGTAATGAGCACCAGAATAACAGAGCTCTAACTTCATTATCAACGTTTACCCCTATAGAACATAACTGACTTGTAACAGTATTAAAATCATTTAAATGGTCTGCAACAGATCCACCTTCTCACATCTTCATATTAAATAACCGTTTCATTAGAAATACCTTGTTTGAGGCGAGGGTTTTTCATATAGTTTCTCCAATGCCTTAATCAAACCCTATGTCATTGTTTCCTTCGAAATGTTGAAGGTGAACGACGCTGCGAGGAACAACCATCTTGTTCCAAGTGCCTTTCTATCAAGAAGGTTCCATTCTTCATCTGTCATACCCATCGACATCTTTGATTTTCCACCCAATGGTAGGTATATATCTTTCTGATACAGATAATCTTCCATTTGCATCTTCCACAACGAGAAGTTTTGGCCGTTAAATTTCTCGACCCTAAACTTACCATCTTCTTCCATTTCTCCCACTCGAATGAGGAACCCTTCTTTCCTGCGAGTTTATCAGCCAAATAGACCTTCAACTCTAATACTAGTTGTTAGAAATTATATATTATGGAGCAATGGAACACATAAAATATTGTAGAAATATAAACACAAAAGATGCATAAAACAAGAGAGACATAGATATACATGGTTCACCCAGTTTGGGCTACATCCACCCCAAATAGCCAGTCCTTCCTTTCTATTATCTAGCAAAATGAAGAGACACAACCTACAACAGATCCGTTATAATATCTGTTTTCTCTCACAGTCTCACCTCTCTGTTTCTCACTTGGAGAATACATATCTATTACACAACCTCAAATACAATTCTCTCATACAAAGAGAGGGGTTTCCTTCTAGGGAAAAAAACCCTAAACTAAACATAAGTTCTAGCGTCAGATCATCCGCCTAATGAATGACCCAGATTGAATAGAAATTACTATACTTTTTCAAGGCAATTTTACATCTGTTTTTAGCTTCGGGGGAGCTACCCCCGAGCTCCCACTAGGGGACTGTTGGCCCTCAGAACCCCTAGCCAGGGGGGATCAGCTGCCCTGGACCCCCACAACGACCTTTGAACAATCATGCTCCACACACATCAACCTAGAAGCTCGGGAGAGCTTCGCAGAAGTCTCTACCCCAGGTAGTAGGGATCAGCCTAAGCCAATCAGGGATCCCTCGATGATAACTACCTTTTTAAAGACATGTATAAAATTGCTTCGTGACAACAGGGCAATTAAAGGCTTACAAGAACTGATAAATAGATGCACAGGATGGAGTGAACCTCACATAGTTCGAAAGTTGGGAAGACATGCATCGCGGACCGAGAGGGAAATGTGACTAAAAGCACAGATTGACGATTATGAAATGGATCAGGTCATTCTGGATCTGGGCTTAGATGCCAACGTACTGCCTAAACAAACCTGGGAGTGCATGGGTAAGCCTACCCTACAATGGTCCCCTATCCAACTGCGGATGGAAAACTAGCAAAAGGTGCTGCCCATGGGAAGGCTAGAAGGAGTTACGGTAAACCTTGATGGCACAAGTACTTGGATGAAATTTGAAGTTATTGAGTTCGTGGATGAAAGTATGCCCTATCCTGCGTTGTTAGGAATAGATTGGGCTGCCAATGTGAATGGGGTTATTAATTTAGAGAAGTAGACAATGGTATTTGAGACAAAGCTGCTCTGCGTAGTCATTCCACTAGATCTGGTTGAGGGGCCGTGCTACATTGAACCTGTTCATGACAGAGAAAGTGACGACGATGTAGATTGTAGCTACTGAATGTCTGCACAAAGGCGAGAATGGGTCGAGGAAATGGAGGAGAGAAGAATAGCATGAGGCTATGGAGAATCCCACACTTCCAATTCAGATGAGGAAGATGAGCGGTGGTGCAACAGGTTGAATGGAGTGACCACGCTACAGTGCAACATGGTGACTAAATATTTGTATTTCATGAGGGACCAAGATCGTGAATTGCTGATGTATGATGGGCTGACAATAATAGATGAATTCCTAACCAAATTTGAAATCACAGTACCAGAGCACCGATAGTTTGATGTGATGAGGTGTGCGTTGTGCGCGACGCTTGTGCGATGGTGGGGAACACATGAAGGAACTTTCGAAGATTGGTGTGCCTATAGACGCATGATGAATATCAGATTCCGGAAGCTGGAATTATGCCTAACAGAGAAATATGATGGATGTATGACCCGCACATGCACCTTACCAGATGGATCAAAGCCTACAGAGAGGAAGCTCAGCTAGAATGGGTGCACTTATTTTATCAAACCTGGAAGTCATTCCCAGAAACTAGTATACTGAAGTGGAGCTCCGACACGACATAGGTGAATGGGATATCTTGTGCTAAGGTTTTTTGTCGACATTCTTCTTTGAGGATCAATGGTTGGATCTCGTGGCAAAGTGTTACAGCTGGTAAAGGCCGCCATTTTCAAGATTCCACTAGAACCAGAAGAAACTGTGCAACCCAACTAGTTGTTGCAGCTGAACTAGGCCCTCGAATGCTATAATGTCTAGGTAGAAGATGATGAGGATGATCTGTGAAACATCAATATTCTGGAATCGAAGGAGAGCCATGAGATGCGTGGACTTGAAATAGAAGATCTCGATATCATGGAACCATTGAAAAAAAAACAAGTCAATATCGAAACCAAAGAGGAGCCGAAGTATGCAACGCTTGGGGACTACAGGGATGACACTACAGTGGAGAAGGTCATCGAATTGCTTCAGGAATATTGAGATTTGTTCCCAACAAAAATCACGGAGCTAAAAGGGATCCTAGGAGACTTGGGAATGATGAAGATAACGTTGAAGCCATATGCGAAACCAGTTAAGTAGTGACCCTACCGATTGAATCCAAAATATAAAGCAAAGTTCCACGAAGAACTGGACAAGATGCTGGCAGCAGGAATCATTGAACCTGTCGAGGAGTCCAACTGGGTAAGTTCGATAGCTGTGCAGGAAAATAAACATAAGGGAGAGATTCGTATCTGCGTGGATCTCAGGAAGCTCAATGATGCTTATGTTATAGACATTTTTGGGCACTTCAACCCCAATCATAAATGTCCATAAACTAGGGGATCCTAAGTCCCTAAAAGTGTTGCTTCACTGCCTAAGGGAACAAGGTCAGCTGATTGCATCATCTCCCAGAAGTTCTCCACTGAAAATTGCTCATAAATGGTCAAAACTGGACCATACTGAAAGCTCAATGTAGAGGGTGCGATGCATATCACCTTCCTAGTGTACAAGGTGCGATGTATACTGATTTGCTCCTATATAGGGTGCGAAGGTTGGGAATGGACAAATGGCAGGGACAAAAATGCGAGGTGGAAGATCATGGAATCTTCCAGAAGCTTCCCCTTTGAAACTTGCCTCTTTATTTTCGACCAGGGATGAGTAAGAGATCATCATTCTCCAAGTGGAAGTAGGAACTATCAGAGAGAAGACACTAATGAAGATCCCAGAAGATGACTCACCTCTCTGTAATCATCTATATATGGATCCCTCATCACAGAGATCCAGAGGCTAGAATTTTGTATCTTATAGAGAAGTGCTGTTGGTTTTCTGGTGTACATTCATAGTGTTGGGTGATATAAGCTTTGCTTGAGGTGAAGAAGGGCTTCTTAGTTGGAGGATGATGCTGGGTCAGAGCACATGGTTGTAATCCTCTTGCTACTTTTCATCTTAATAAAGCTATTCTTGTTTCCTTCCATATTCTTGTGTACTTGTTTATATGCATGTATATGGTTAATACACATCTGTTCCTGTATTATTTATGAATTTAGATCCTTGTTTCTTGGATAGTAGTATGTTGCTGTGATTTCACAGGTTCTTTTGAAGCTGGGCAGACAAAGAAGAAGCGGAAAATCTCTATCAAGAAGGAGAGGAAATCAGACACAAGAATCAGGTTGGTCTTCTTGGTTCTCCTCTTGTCTATTTTCATAAAAGGAAACAATAGTAGACTTTGATTATTTGTTTCTAATATAGCCACCCATCTTAGTGGGAATAATAGTATCCAAGTGGACACTATTCCCAGATAACAAAATGGCGACTCCGCTGGGGAGCGACTAGATTACTTGTCAGCCTATCTATCCTTGTTTCTTTTATAAACTTACAGAAGGAGCCTGAAGTCGAGCCAGCTAGCCTTCGAACTACATTTGTTATACAAATGCAAAGTAGATCAATGCTGCTTCAGTCTATCTCTAGGTTTTGTTTATGAATTAAACAATAGATATGCAAGTAATCTAATTGCCCTAACTGGTGGCTCTAGTAACCTCTTAGATCACCCCTGTGTTTTAGATACACTGATCTTTACTTACTTGGCCTAAACACCTGAACTAGATTGCAAACTGTGAGTGAAAACCTGTTTGAAGTCTTGCACTGGTACCATCGCACCCTACCTTCAAGGAATTCTATATGCATCGCACTCCCCGAGTGTAGTAGGTGCGCTACATACTGAGTTCACTATGTAACAGGTGCGATGGTCAGGGAGGGTTAATTTTACCCTCAGACTGTGGATTTTTCTCACTGTTTTCAGTTCTATTCAAGAGTTTTGCTATCTGTAGTTAGTGTACTTCTGTGAAAACCCCCTTCTCTTGCATTTTTATTCCTCCTTAGTGCAAAGAAATATAAATGTTTTTATGTATTTTGCGTCGTTTTTAGTTCTCTTTTGCAGAACGTAGCATAGTTGAATTGTCGTCTCTAGATTTGAAAGTGTCGTAGCTATCGTTTTCAGTTTTAGAAAGCAATCCCTTTGTTCTTGATAGTCGATTATACAGTTACTATTGCATAGGATTTGAATTAGTAGTTTTAAAGTGTCGAAAATCAATTTCCATTTCAAAATCGCATAGTGTCTCTCTTGCTTTCACTTCATTTTGCAAAAGAATTTTGTTGAGTATTGTCGCTTTAAAAGTAATTCAGTTCTGCACATAGCTTTCTTAACGTCATTCACACATTAAGAAGGCTGAAAACAAATACATGCATGTGCATTTACATTTTGATTGCTTGGCTTGATTTAGGACTGTGCATTTAGCGTGTGCTCTATGAAGAAAAGATTCTTGACTTTCTCCCCTTTAGTAGCTAGGATTTTCATTGCTGAAAGAAGATTAAACGTTTGTTTATCATCTTAGATTGCATTTTAGGAATTATATACACATCACATGGTGAACCTGAAAGGCGAATTGTTAAGCAAGATCAACTTAAAATAAATTCAATGAATCTAACAATGCTTTGGAACTTAACGCACAACATCTAGAGGTCTAGGCTAGAGACGTATTCCGGTGTCGTAAAACCTGGTAACTGTTGCTTTCAGTGTTGGTTGGGTGATTCCTCCACTCTGAGACGACAAGTGCTAGTATAGACTTGTGCTCCCACGTATCGTCAAGTATATATTGGGAGACCATAATAGGCTGCATCCTTTATCCTTAGGAAGCCGTTTCTGCCGCCCTATCAATCGCAATGCACCGAACACAGCATTCGGGAAGATTAACTGCCGTACTGTAAAAAGTATTCTGTAGTTTTGCAATTGGTTTGGTAATCCTCTCTGCCTAGATCTCCAGAGAAGTCCATTTTTCTCCTTTTCAAACTCCTTAAAGGAAAAGGTCCTCTGAGCACTTGTTATTTCAGGCTCAATAAAAATCGAAGGGGACTAGAGTCATCTTTTGTTTTTTATCGATGCTTTAAAATTGAAAAAACAAGTTGTGTCAAAGTGTCTAAAAAATTTATTTTAATCAGAATAACATCACAAATTCCCCCGTTGATATTTAGGTTGAGAAAATGGAGTCTACCAACCAAGGATTTCCCCTTGAAGGAAATCCTAGTCCCTTCTCCTCTTGGGGAGATGTTGGTCCACCCCATATGGCCACTTTGTCACTTCCAGGATTGACAATTGGTTTGCCTGTTTGGCTCTTCTCTACCTCTGTCGTTTAGAATCCCGTAATTCCTAAACAGTCTAATCAACAACTAGACGACACTAGAGTTTCCTCCTAATTAAGAAGAAGAAGAAGCAGAAAGAGAAAAAGGAAAAGAAGAAAAATGAACCAAAATCGAAAGGGGGAAACCAAGCATCTTCTAACGAAAATTCTCACACCGCACAGTTGAAATCTAAATCTCCTTGTGTCATTTGCAATGGAGACCATTATCACCGAGATTGTCCCTGCATCCCTTGGATCTTAAGGGACTGATCTTCTTGTTTGCACAATCCGGTAGCGTCAACCTCTGGCGATCATGTTGAATGCTCACCATCAACCAGTGAAAGTGAAGCACGTGGAGAAAGAAGGAATCCCATATTTCCTTGTAATTTATGTGAAGGCAATCACGCCATCCATCGTTGTCCCTTCCTTGACGAGGCTAAAAGAGTTTTGGATGATTGTTCGGTTTCACCGCTACGACTTCCTCCTGGATATAAAATTTTTTTGCCAAGTCCTCCACCGGTTGAAAATCTAGCTGGCCCGTCATTGTGGTCGGCCGAAACGTCTATCATTGAAAATGAACCCTCTAAATCCATACCAGATGGAAGTCAAAGGGTCGATACGGCAATTGACCCGGTCTTGCCTTCAGAGAGTTCATCTTCGAATGATACCGTCATTGAAGAGAAAGAGAACGACACTGTTCAAATTCTTTTCATCAACGCAGACTCTGATGAACTTGGGGGTAGTCCTCCCATTCCTTTATCGCAAGAAGTAAGTTCATCAAAGTCATATCCGACCATCTATTCGGTTCCACCACCAAGCAACCTAGTCGTTTACCAGCCAGTGTACCATTCAAAATCATTGTACAAGCTACATAAATGAGAAATCTGACAGCCTTCAACAAGGGAACCAGTCGACCTTTAGGGATCCTTCCAAATGTGCCCATTACTTTGAGAAGTAAAACTGTTCACATGAACGTTATGGTAGTTCAAGGACCTTTAGATTATAATCTACTCCTTGGACGCGACTATATTTATTGCATGGGAGCCATCGTCTCCTCACTCTTTAGAGTAATGTGTTTTCCGCACGAAGGCAGAATGGTCAAGCTTGTAAACCAAATGTCATTCCCTGATTCACACATCACAAATAGTCAAATGCAATCCCTAAATGGTCTTTTCATGCAAGAAATGTCTCATCGGTCTCCGGTCTGTTCACCTGATGAACGCGAGTGATTCAGGAAGATGTGACTGAAACCCAGGGGGCATGCACCTTGGTTTGTTTCAGCAGGAAACCTTGGGTATAGAGTGGATTTCCACGAGGGATATATGACTAGTCTGACGAACCCGTCCTTATAGGAAAATGGGATCAAGTTGGAATAAGATACCTTCGTTAAAGTTATGTGAGTGGAATGCGTCTGTGCCACTCACCTTTGTCTGTTTCGATAGACATCGGTGAGGAAGCATTTTATATGCTACGCGGATAGAACTTTCTTGGTAACCCGGAAATTTTTCGCTATACTTGGGGGCATGCAAACCTTTTGTAAGCAAGAAAGAAATGACCAACTAACGTTAGCTCTATGATTCTGCGGACTTCAACCGCCTAGGTCGGGTGAGTGGCCGAAACCATTCATCTTTGCAGGGGCCACCTGGGCACCGACAAAGTAAAAGAAAAAAATGGTGATATTAGTAGTTAAGTAGAGAGGCGTAGTTGGTCGTTCCTAGCGTGTATGCAAGATGCTCCGGGGCAAAGATTCAAAAGGTGCAAGCCCCATAAAAAATGGCATCTTGAATGAGACATTCTTATCATATGACTGGCGACCAATGTTGTCGTAGACTTCAAGCTCATTAAAAAATAAACCCTCCACGAGCAGTTTTAGCGCATAGTTCAAGCTCGTTAAAAAATAAACATAAGTCATGAGAAAATGTTTCCCCCAACATTTAAGCTCATTAAAAAATGAACCGGTAAATAACCATTGTGAATGCCTTATTGCCAGCTTTTGAGCCTTGGTTGTGTTCTCGCCACCACCTCCACTCTGTCTTTTAGCCGATCATTCACCCCCATATGATTTTTTACCCCTTCGAGGAACATCTGCGAAGAGTGATTCTGTTAACCATCTTTGTGACACTACCGTGATTGGAAAATTCCAAATCTTACCTAGAATCAGCTACTACTCGAAACCATCACTTGTTTCTCGAAAACGAGTCTTCTTTAAGCTCTTTTCACCTGACTCGTAAAATATGAAAAGATTGCCGAGCGATGGCCTCTCCGGCTCGTTAAAGGCATTAGAAGTTCTATCCCTCCTCTAGATTTTAATCTTTTTGGACCTGAGGGATTATTACACAAAAATATCGAGCGCTTGTCTTGTTCGGCTCGTTAAAACTATCAAAAATGCATGCCTTTTGTATTATTTTACGCTTTTTCAGACTTAAGGGATTATATAACGAAAAATAATCTTTGGAGTCTCCTTTCCATTTCTTTCAGAATCTCTAAAATTGAAAGAGACCGAGTTATATTTGTCGTTAAACTCATTAAAACCTAATAGCGACAAACTTGTCCAAATGGACGAGAATGAGCTTCACTGTCGCTAGGCTCGCTAAAATATAGCGACTGGTTCACCTGAAGGGAAGATTATAGAACAAGAATATGTTATCCTCCTCAAGCTTGACAAAAATAAAGAGGTAATGGTTAGCAATGATTGGGGAAAATTTGGAAGAAAACTTGAAGAAACTTTATTGGTAGCAAGTTGCTCTTGAACATGACACTTTCCTTTCGCGTCCATGCCGGGTTGGGTTGTTCCGTTCATTGGTCATCACCATTGGTCCATCACACCATCCATCTTTGGGGTTAACGCTACCAATCCATCATCAGTGTTGTCGATATGTTCAAGAGAAGTCATTTAGACAATTCACCTGTGTCTCACCCACTGCAATACATTCATGCTTCATTCCTTCATGACTGCCATCCTTAACCCTGTATCGTCAGTTTGTTTTCACCTCCAAAATCATTTGCTTCTTTCCATGTCATTGATGTGGGATTCATTAAGGCCCTCCTGCGATGGGTCGCTTCTTGTCGACATCAGCTCATTATCCAAGAAGTTGACTTAGGAACAACCCTTTCAGTACTTTGAAGCTTGCATGCCTCAATGGCAAGTTTCTCACTTTCTGCGACAAGTTTACATCAATGGCCTTCGAACGAGAGATTTTGTGTGGTGTTCGACGCCAAGTCCTTTTTCACACCACGTGAATTGTACTGTAGTACCTTGAGGATCATTGTCATTATTGGTGATTTCTCTCGTGCCTGTTAACAACTTACATCATTGGCTGGTAATTAGGAGATGTATTTCCATGTTCGACTCCAGAACATTTTTTCACATGGATTGACTTGTACTTCGAGTGAAGATTGAACGAGTTTTGAAGACCCCGGATCTAGTTTCATCCATCTGGGCTACAATATATTCAGGAATATAAAAGCATCAAGTGTATATCATTGGCGAACAGATAATCATCCAAATCAAAGGATGATGTGTCCATATCATCAGTTTGTCACACAGACAATTGTCTGTCCTATGTACATGAAAATGAATTTATAAAGCTGGGCATGGGAATGCCTGCCTCAGCTAGATCATGAAAAAATGTTGTCAAAATAATGTATTGTATTATATCTTATTACAGGTCACCTCCCAGCTCGGAAAAACTTCAGATCCTCATAGTAAATCATTTCACCCGACATCAGAAGGATTAATGACCTCATGCTTTAGGGGGCAACTATTATAGACATTTTTGGGCACTTCAAACCCAGTCATAAATTTCCATAAACTGAGGGCTCCTAAGTCCCTAATAGTGTTGCTTCACTGCCTAAAGGAATAAGGTCAACTGATTACATCATCTCCCATAAGTTCTCCACTGAAAACTACTCATAAATGGTCAAAACTGGACCATACTGAAAGCTCAATGCGGAGGGTGCGATGCATATCACCTTCGCAGTGTACAAGGTGTGATGCAGACTGATTTTCTCCTCTTTAGGGTGCGATGGTCGAGAATGGACAAATGGCAGAGACAAAAATGCGAGGTGGAAGATCATGGAATCTTCCAAAAGCTTCCTCTCTGACACTTGCCTCTCTATTTTCGACCAGGGATGGGTAAGAGATCATCATTCTCCAAGTGGAAGTAGGAACTATCAGAGAGAAGACACTAATCAAGATCCCAGAAGATGATTCACCTCTTTGTAATCATCTATATATGGATCCCTCATCACAGAGATCCAGAGGGTGAAATTTTGTATCTTATAGAGAAGTGTTGTTGGTTTTCTGGTGTACATTCATAATGTTGGGTGATCTAAGCTTTGCTTGAGGTGAAGAAGGGCTTCTTAGCTGGAGGATGATGCTAGGTTAGAGCACATGGTTGTGATCCTCTTGCTACTTTTCATCTTAATAAAGCTATTCTTGTTTCCTTCCATATTCTTATGTACTTGTTTATATATGCATTTATATGGTTAATACACATCTGATCCTGTATTATTTATGAATTTAGATCCTTGTTTCTTCGATAGTAGTATGTCGTTGTGATTCCAGAGGTTCTTTTGAAGCGGGGCAGACAAAGAAGAAGCGGCGAAGCTCTATCAAGAAGGAGAGGAAATCAAGTGCAAGACTCAGGTTGGTCTTCTTGGTTCTCCTCTTGTCTATTTTCATAAAAGAAGACAATAGTAGACTTTGATTGTTTGTTTCTAAGATAGCCACCCATCTTAGTGGGAATAGCAGCATCCGAGTGGACACTATTCCCGGATAACAAGTGGGTGATAATGAACTTTGTATAGTTAGTAGTAGTGGTAGTACTAGTGCATTAAGCAGTCCCTGTACATATGATATGTGGTAAATATACTTTGATGAATCTAAGACACAGGAGGGATCTGGAGCTGGTTGTCTTTTAATAGACCCACTTCAAAGAAAAAACTTGATCTCTAGTCTCTTGGAAATCAAGTGCACGAATAACACTCCAGAGTATGAAGCACTCATATTAGTCTTTCCAAAGGCCATTGACCTCAACGTTGTTGTTCTGAAAGTGGTAGGTGACTCCGAAATCTTGGTGCATCAGGTACGTAACACTATATATTATGTGTCACCTAATCGTAAGAGTTATTAACAAGAGGTATGATGACTCGTCTCTCACTTCGAAGATTTTAATATTATTTTATTACCAAGAATGCATAATGCAACTGTGGATGCTTTAGAAAACATATCTGCTAGGATGTTACGTTTAAGGGACACATTTTCTATTGAAATTTTGTATAAAACATCAGTCCCAGATAAAGTAAATAAATTACGTATTTTTTTATATTGACCAATAGATACTGTACTTTATGGCCAACACTGACATATTAAAAGATGCAACGATCGACAAGGATTTGCATGAACATACACTATAGGATGCAACTAGTGCAAGCAAAGGAAACCACATGTCTAAGAGTGTGGTATCACTTGAAACGTTATATGATCTACAAAATTTCTTCTAGGGACCTATGAATGCCAAGGACCACACTTCTATGTTGTCGCATGAGAAAATAAACCTGGGAACTGAGGAAGATCCAAAATACATCAATATCGATACTTGTTGTACACCACATGAGAGACAAGCCTTCATCTATTTATTCAAGTAGTACCATGATGTCTTCATGTGGAAATATGATGAACTTAAGAGTTATGACATGCAAATCATCCATAATGCGATACCAATCAAGGAACGGGCAAGCCATCTCAACATAAAGTAATGAAAGTTCTCCCAATTCTTGAGCCCCTCATACAAAAGGAATTAAGAAAACTGTTGGATGATCAGATCATCTATACGGTGCAACATTCAACATGGGCATCAAACTTAGTCCCTGTAAGGAAGAATTTTGCAGAGATTTGCCTGTGTGTAGATCTTGGCAATCTCAACCATGCCTCAGACAAGGATAATTACCCAATGTCATTCATGGAGCAAATATTGCAAACAGTATCTGTGGTCAAATTTTTTTCTTTGCTTGATTTATTTTCTAGTTACAACCAGGTTCTAGTAGTAGAGCTTGATAGACTGAAAACTACGTTCCTGAAGATTTGGGACATGTTTGCATTTTCACGAATGCCATTTGGGCTAGTCAATGATAGTGCAATATTTTTACGCGTGTTGGACATCGACTTCCGTGGTTTTATTAGAAAAAGCATAGTGGTCTACCTTGATGATGTGACACTATTTTCCAAACAGAGGTTAGACCACCTACACCATTTAAAGAATATTTTTGAGCGATGTTGAAAATATGGGATATCCTTGAATGCCAAGAAAAAAATCTTTGCAGTGTTCGAAGGTAATCTCCTAGGACATGTCATTGTGAAAAGTGGGATCAAGGTGGACCCAGATAGGGTCAGAACCATCACACAGATTCCCCACCTAGTGAATAAGAAGGCCATGCAGTATTTCTTAGGAAGATCAACTTCCTCCGAAAGTTCATCTCTGGTTATGCTCAGATTATTAAACCAATACGAGAGATTATTAAAAAAGACAGTCTATAAATGCAATAAGAGGGAAAAGGATGCATTCAGCCATATCAAGCAAGCTCTAGTAGAATCACCCACATTGTACAACCTAGACTTCAGTAAATAATTCTTACCCTACACTTTCCCTTCAAACACTTATCTTGTTATTATGCTCACTCAGAAGGATGAGTTGAAAAATGAATAACCTATCTCCTTCATGAGTGAAAGACAACAAGGACCAGAGCTAAATGACCTCGTCGTGGAAAAATAAGATTATGCAGTGTATGAGGTGGTAAAACCCTTGAGACCCTATATATTGAAAAATGTTGTATTATATTTGTTCCACACCCAGCAGTCAGGTCACTGCTTGTTCAACAAGACTTGGGTAAAAGAAGGGTGAAATGGATGACCATATTATAGGAATATGATCTTCACATCAAGCCAACTCACACAATAAAGGGTCATGGTATTCGCAAATTAGTAGCAGAATCAGTCAACGCCAAAGAGGAAGAAGAAGAGCTCACATGATGGGATCAAGAGATCAAGATGTACAACATTGAACAAGCCTCTCTCACTTTGGACATAAACTCTTGGTACACAGATGTGCACCAATACCTTGAGCATGTCAACGTGCCCTCTCACTTCTCTATGTGGATGAAGGCAGAACTCCAACTCTAAGCATTGTCATATTAGTTGGTGAATAGGGTACTCTTCAGGAAATACCACAATGGAATTTTTCTCACGTGTTTGGAGGCACATGATTAGAAAAGTTGTTACGCTATCTACACGACGGACCAGTCGAGGAACACTTTGTAGGAAACACTACAATGTATAAGGTTATGTGGGCCAGATTCTACTAGCCTACATTATTCAAATATGCTCACTCCTATGCCCGCAATTGTCCGATCTGTCAAAGGTGTGCCGACATAAATGAGACGTCAGCAGCCCCACTACAACCCATTGTAGTGGAAGAACCTTTTCAACAGTGGGGCTTGGATATCATCGGGGAAAGTTTCCTGCACTCATGAAAGAAACACTTCTACAAACTATTTATCCCGATGGACAAAGGTAGTTCCACTAAAATAGGTGAAAAATATGGAAGTCATCAACTTTCTACAACAAACCATCATTTATAGGTTCAACATTCATATGTCACTTGTTTTCGACAATGAAACACATTTTGCATCGTTAAGAATTCATGATTTTGAATTGGAAAATAGTATTATCTTGAAACATTCTACTAATTATTATCCTCAGGGGAATGGTCTTGCTGAATCCACGAAGAATATTGTCATCTATATTATCAAAAAGACCATATTCTTTGAGCAGTGAAACTGCTACTCTACTTTGGTGAATGCCTTATGGGCTAACCGAGTCACACCTAAACCTTCTCTAAACACCTCCCCTTACTTCCTGGTAAATGGAAATGAATTCATCCTTCCACCAAACATCTACTTGTGTGCTCTCCAATTGTCCCAAGAATCCCAAGGCAAGCCATGTCTTTTACTTCAATGTAGGATGGCTACATTGCATAAGCTATAGGAAGAAAGGTTGAAAGGAAAAGAAAAAAATTCACTTTGCCAGATTTGTATCAAGAGATTATTTGATAGAAAGTATGCATGGAAGAATAGATTTAGTGTGGGTGACTTAGTCTTGAAATGAGACAAATCCCATGAGGACAAAGGAAAACAAACTAAGTTTTAGTGCTTGTGGATTGGTCCTTACATAGTCCACAAAAAGCTTGGCCAACACACATATCATCTTCAATCTCTTGATAGGAAGATTGACTCTCTCCCTGTCAATGGCCAACAGTTAAAACAATATTTTTAGTGAAGATCGGGGGTTGCGCCCAACTCTACGTAGATATTATTTTGTTGTTTTTTGTTTATGATTTCACTTCACTTTTGTGTTGTTTTGTTTTGCGAATAAGTGTTGTGCCTCACTACATTGCGACTTCTAAGTGTGTGTATGGCTGAAGTTCAAAGAGTCTTGTAACACTACAACCCTTGGCTAGCCTTCTTTCTATCTTCCTTGTATTGGTTATATATTTTGGCCAGTGAAGTTTTGATGGAAAATATGATCCATCCGTAAGGAGAATTTTGTTCCAAACATGAACCCATGTCTAGTTTGGAAAATTCATGTCTATACTCAGTGTTCTACATTGCTATTTTTAAGCCTGACCAACTAGTAGAAATAGAGAAGGGGAAATCTAAATGAGAAAACCTAAATCAAAGTTATTTATATGCTTCTCTGAAGGATAAAACTCTCCCTCTCTCAATAAGTCAGTATCCATCTTCTGCCCCAATATAAGAAAGTGTCGATGCATAATTCTCTTTAAATGAATAAATAAAGGTGAAAAGACATAAAGGCTTCCTATGCAGAGAGGTGAAGCAAGCAAGTCTGTCGGGGTACAGTCCAAGCTCTCTAGTAGTGGAGTAATGTTTGTGTTCCTTTATGACTTTGCTGCGGTACTATCTAGGCTTACTGGTAGTGGAGCAACACGAGAGAAGAAAAATTATACTCCGAAAATATTAATCTCACGAGCTAAACTACCCTTCCCAATTTGAAAATTTGTGATTATGTTGGATCTTATGTGTGTTAAACTAATAAGGTGTATAAGGGACCATTTTTAGCGGTGGAGTAAGTGGGGAAGCCAAAGTAATCTACACGATGAATCAATACTCCCTGAAGGACTAAGACCCTGCACAAAAGAAATAACAAAGATAGAAAAGTTGGAATTCAACTAGTGCATCACCAAGTGTTGTAGTGGCTCCAACGCCCTCCAAAATTTTGGCTTTCACTCAAATTTTAGAGCCTTCCTTGGTCTTTCCCTTGATTTTTGCAAAAACTTAAGCTCATTTCACGATATTTTCTAAATTTCTTTGAACCCTTTTACTTGTTGGCTTAATTGTTGTCTTTTGGCATGTTTGACTGTTTTTCCATGTTTGTGAATATTTTTTTGAAGTTTCGAAGGTTTTTATTTGTGTATATGAGTTTAGCCATGTAAACACATGTCACACTCATACACAAAGTTTTGAGCATTGTCACACAAGTGTGGTCACGATCGTCCTAAAGTATATCTCAAGTGTCGCACTTGTCACTTCTTGTCATGAGATAGTCACATAGAGCGTAATGCTTTTTGTTTTTTGCTCTGACGGTCTATGTTTTCATGTCATTGAAGTATGCTAAGTGTGTAATGACAAGTTCAAGTTCATCAAAATTCTATCTTCCTCCCACACTTAACCATTTTCTAAGAACCTTCCTGATTGGCAACTCAGCTTTACCAAGCCATGGCTGAACTGTGCACTGTGCAGTCTCAACCCTCATTGATGTGACGTTGCTACCTGAAATTGTGCATTGCACAATCACTTTCCTATAGGGAAGTTGTACTATGAAATTATAGAGCCCAACAAACTTCCTTGACCCAAGACTTATGTAGTTGTTCCTCCCAATCTGACTTGAACTACGCACTTTGTACTTTTAATCCTCAATATTTTTCCTTGCTTGCTATAACCCTATAATGCACAGAGTGCCTAGCCTCCCTTGACCTCAAGAACTACACATATGTGTCCTCTAGTGCCCTTCATCAGCTAGAGCTCACTGATCTCAAGAACTACATATATTTGTCCTCCTGACCTCTCTGCTACCCAGTCCCCCTTGTGTGTGAAAACTATGTAGCATTGACCTCTTAAGGCCTCATCCCGCATCATTCACTACTGGATTTAATTGTGCAATCCTGACTCCTAGTGGCCACTACACAATTTCTCTCTCCAGTGGGGACTACAATGAAAAGTTCATCAATCAATCCTAAGTTTCTCTTTGCATAGTTTCAATGATGAAGCCCTACCCCTGTCACCTAGAACTGCATAATGTGCAATCACTGGGCTCTCTTTCCCAGCCTATCACTTTCCTCAGGCTCAGTTCATGGATAATAATGCATCATCTTAGACTAGGGAGTTTTCAAATTGATTTCATCTCGTGATGAGTGAATCGTAGGAAGAGGTACACTGCTCATGGTGAGATGATGAAGAAGGAGAAGATGGAGGGAAGCATGCCTAAAGACTCACTTGTAGCTGAATGTATGAGTGGATCTACCAAGAGAAAGCAAAAGGAACACAAGTGTGCAACCACCTTCCAAGACCAAAGATCATTGAAGACCCCACATCATCAAGTTATTTGGAGGAGGAGAGAAATCATATCCAACAACATGTATATCAATCAACAACAATAACGGCTTGACATTGCCACATCATCAAACTAGTACATGTGAGAAGTGTCATGTCAAGTCGTCTCATGAGTTGTCATATGCCACATCACTATTGTGGGCCATGTATATTGTAAATGAAATGTATTGTAAAGTGGAAGTCTGATGGACACACATGAATATCAAGAGTCATGTAAGCTGAAAAGTCATAGGAAGTTGAACAATAATGAGGGTAGTCAAAGAGTCACAAGGGGTAAGAATCACCGCTTGGTTATATATACCCCCTCATTTTATGAGCAAATAACTTTTTACATTGGTTTCCCCCACAAGGAATTAGAGAGATGGACTAGTTCTTTGAGGAGAAAGGAGTGGCTCAAATGTCCCACTACTGGGGCTAGTGATGTACAATGTATATATGTGTCTTGGAACTTTTTCTTAATAACAAAAGCCTTTAAGGCAAGTGATCTCTTCATGCATGACTTATGAATGTTTATAATACTATTCTGTCAATGTTTGTATTTCATGTTTTCTTTCACATGTGCTAGGATAGTTGAACTATTTCAGTTATTTTAGGTCTTGTCTTGTTGGGAATGTGTTGTAATGGTTGTTACTATTGTCTCATCCTTGTGGACTATTCTGAAGGATAATAGAGACATTTCTTTGCTTATTAATTATAATGACTTTCACATCCACTATGGACTATTCTACTAGATATTAGATGGATCTTCCCTTGTTCATTGGTTTTAATGAATATCGCATCTGCCATGAACGATTTCACTCGATGTTGGACAGTTCCTTCAGGTTCATGTGTGTCTCTTCCTAGGTAGTACTATTACCTCTCACCTAGAGTCTCACTTTTCTCCCCCTTTTTGAAGTAAGAGAACCTAGACATAGTTTCATCGCACACTCACAAGGAACACTCACCTTTCTTTTTGAAGATACCATTGCATCACTCTCTTGTGCTGACAATAGAGAGAAGGAAAATCTTTAAGGATTTGGTGACTGGCCCTTTATACCAGATAGGACTCCTACACCAAACAGTGTGAGATCTGATTGAGACTTCTATTACCGGGAATAGTGTCCACTCGGATGCTACTATTCCCACTAAGATGGGTGGCTATCTTAGAAACAAATAATCAAAGTCTACTTATTGTTTTATTTTATGAAAATAGACAAGAGGAGAACCAATAAGACCAACCTGAGTCTTGTGTTTGATTTCCTCTCCTTCTTGATAGAGCTTCGCCACTTCTTCTTTGTCTGCCCAGCTTCAAAAGAACCTGTGGAATCACAGCGACATACTACTATCAAAGAAACGAAGATCTAAATTCATAAATAATACAGTATCAGATGTGTATTAACCATATAAATGAATATATAAACAAGTACACAAGAATATGGAAGGAAACAAGAATAGCTTTATTAAGATGAAAAGTAGCAAGAGGATTACAACTATGTGCTCTGACCCAACATCATCCTCTAGCTAGGAAGCCCTTCTTCACCTCAAGAAAAGCTTAGATCACCCAACACTATGAATGTACACCAGAAA
>APFE031586915.1:1912-17912 GCA_000404065.3 Pinus taeda | reverse complement strand
AGGCGACCTGTAATAAGATACAATACAATACATTATTTTGACAACATTTTTTCATGATCTAGCTGAGGCGGGCATTCCCATGCTCAACTTTATAAATTCATTTTCATGTACATAGGACAGTCAATCGTCTGTGTGACAAACTGATGATATGGACACATCATCCTTTGATTTGGATGATCATCTGTTTGGCAATGATGTACACCTGATGTTTTTATATTCCTAAATATATCGTAGCCCAGATGGATGAAACTAGATCCGGGGTCTTCAAAACTCGTTCAATCTTCACTCGGAGTACAAGTCGATCCATGTGAAAAATGTTCTGGAGTCGAACATCGAAAGACATCGCCTGATTACCAGCCAATGATGTAAGTTGTTAACAGGCGTGAGAGGAATCACCAATAATGAAAATGACCCTCAAAGCACTATAGTACAATTCACGTGGTGTGAAAAAGGAATTGGCATCAAACACCATGCAAAATATCTCGGTCGAAGGCCATTGTTGTAAACCTGTCGCCGAAAGTGAGAAACTTGCCATTGAGGCATGCAAGCTTCAATGTACTGAAAGGGTTGTTCCTAAGTCAACTTCTTGGATAATGAGCTGATGTCAACAAGAAGAAACCCGTCACAGGAGGGCCTTAATGAATCCCACATCAATGACATGGAATGAAGCAAATGATTTTGGAGGTGAAAACAAACTGACAATACGGGGTTCAGGGTGGCGGCCATGAAGGAATGAAGCATGAATGTATTGCAGTGGGTGAGACACAGGTGAATTGTTTGAATGAATTCTCTTGAACATATCGGCAACACTGACGATGGATTGGTAGTGTTAACCTCAAATATGGATGATGTGACAGACCAATGGTGATGACCAGTGAACGGAACAACCCAACCTGGCATGGACATGGAAAGAAAGTGTCATGTTCAAGAGTGACTTGCTACCAATAAAGTTTCTTCAAGTTTTCTTCCTAATTTTCCCCAGTCATTGTTGACCAGTACCTCTTTGTTTTTGTCAAGCTTGAGGAGGATAACATATGCTTGTTCTATAATCTGCCCTTCGGGCGAACCTGTCGCTATATTTTAGCAAGCCTAGCAACAGTGAAACTCGTTCTCGTCCATTTGGACGAGTTTGTCGCTATTAGGTTTTAACGAGTTTAACGACAAAGATAACTCGATCCCTTTCAATTTTAGAGAGTCTAAAAGAAACAGAAAAGAGACTCCAAATATTCTTTTTCATTATATAATCCCTTAAGTTCGAAAAAGCGTAAAATAATAAAAAAGGGATGAATTTTCGATAGTTTTAACGAGCTGAACAAGACAAGCGCTCGATCTTTTTGTGTAATAATCCCTCTGGTCCAAAAAGATTAAAATCTAGAGGAGGGATAGCACTTTCGATGCCTTTAACGAGCCCGAGAGGCCAATCGCTCGGCAATCTTTTCATATTTTACAAGTCAGGTGAAAAGAGCTTAAAGAAGACTTGTTTTCGAGGAACGAGTGATGGTTTCAGGTAGCAGCTGATTCCAGGTAAGATTTGGAATTTTCCAATGACGGCAGTGTCACAAGGATGGCTAACAAAATCAATCTTCGCAGTTTTTCCTCGAAGGGGTAAACAATCATATGGGGGTGAATGATCGGCTAAAAACAGAGTGGAGGTGATGGTGAGAACACGACCAAGGCTCAAAAGCTGGCGATAAGGCATTCACAATGGTTATTTACTGGTTCATTTTTTTAATGATCTTAAACGCTAGGGGAAATATTTTCTCATGATTTATGTGTATTTTTTAACAAGCTTGAACTATGCGCTAAAACTGCTCATGGAGGGTTTATTTTTTAACAAGCTTGAACTCTGCGACAACATTGTTCGCTAGTCGTATGATAAGAATGTCTCATTCGAGATGCTATTTTGAAGTGGCTTACATCTCTCAAGCTTTGCCACAGATCCTTTCTTTATGCAAGTTAGGAAATGACTAGCCTTACGGTTTTAAAGGGTTAGAGGCCCTAAAAATTTAAAAAATAAATAGCCGCTCTTCGCTTGCATGCAGAAAGGTTTGCATGCCCCCAATTATAGCGAAAAATTTCCAGGTTACCAAGAAAGTTCTATCCGCGTAGCAGATAAAATGCTTCCTCGGCGATGTCTATCGAAACAGACAAAGGTGAATGGCGCAGACACATTCCACTCACATAACTTTGACGAAGGTATCTTATTCCAGCCTAATCCCATTTTCCTGTAAGGACAGGTTCGTCAGACTAGTCATATATCCTCCACAGAAACCTACTCTATACCTAAGGTTTCACTGCCGAAATAGACTAGGGTGCATGCCCCCTGGGTTTCAGTCACATCTTCTTGAATCACTCGCGCTCATCAGGTGGACGGACTAGAGACCGATGAGACATTTCTTGCATGAAAAGACCATTTAGGGATGGCATTTGACTATTTGCGATGTGTGAACAGGGGAATGACTTTTGGTCTACGCGCTTGACCATTCTGCCTTCATGCGGAAAACACATTACTCTAAAGAGCGAGGAGACAATGGCTCTCATGCAATAAATATAGTCACGTCCAAGGAGTAGATTATAATATAAAGGTCCCTAAACTACGATAACATTCATGTGAATAGTTTTCCTTCTCAAAGTAATGGGAAAATTTGGAAGGATCCCTAAAGGTCGACTTGTTCCCTTGTTGAAGCCTGTCAGATTTCTCATTTCAGGCAAAAGCGATGGAAAACCAAGTGCTTTCCAAGCAGTTGAGGAAAGGATACTCACAGAAGCCCCTTCATCAATGATGGTAGCAACCATGACCATTCTGTAAGCTTGTACAATGATTCTGAATGGTACATTGGCTGGTAAATGGGGTCTGCCGAGTAGATTCAAGTCAAAGGAAACGACTAGGTTGCTCGGTGGTGGGACCGAATAGATGGTCGAATATGACTCTGGTGAACTTCTTTCTTGCGATAAAGGAACGGGAGGACTACCCCCAAGTTCATCAGAGTTTGTGTTGATGAAAATAATTTGAACGGTTTCGTTCTCTTTCTCTTCAGTGATAGTATCATTCGAAGATGAACACTCTGAAGGCAAGACCGGGTCAACTGTCATATCGACCCTTTGACTTTCGTCAAGTATGGATTCAGAGGGTTCATTTTCAATGATAGACACTTCGGTCGACCACAATGACGAGCAAACCGGATTTTCAACTGATGGAGGACTTGGCAAGAGTTTTTATTATCCAGGAGGAAGCCATAACGGTGAAACCAAACGATCATCCAAAACTCTTTTAGCCTCATCAAGGAAGGGACAATGGTGGATGGCGTGATTGCCTTCAAACAACTTACAAGGAAATCTGGGATTCCTTCTTTGTCCATGTGCTTCACTTTCACTGGTTCATGGTGAGCATTCAACATGATCGCCAGAGGTTGATGCTACCGGATTATGCAAACGAGGATACCAGTCCCTTAAGATCCAAAGGATGCAGGGACAATCTCGGTGATAGTGGTCTCCATTGCAAATGACACAAGGAGATTTAGGTTTTGACGGTGCAGTGTGAGAATTTTTGCTAGACAATGCTTGGTTTCCCCCTTTCGATTTTAGTTCCTTTTTCTTCTTTTCCTTTTTCTCTTTCTGCTTCTTCTTCTTCTCAGTTACTTGATTTTTAGCTTTATTGGCTTTATCAAGTGAAGAGGAAGGAGGAGAGGGAGAATCAAATGAAGTAGAAGGTTGGGAGGCAACTCTAGTGTCGTCTAGTTACTGAGTAGACTATTCAAGAATTACGGGATTCTGAACGAGAGAGGTAGAGAAGAGCCAGACAGGCAAACCAATTGTCAATCCTAGAAGTGACAAAGTGGCCATATGGGGTGGACCAACATCTCCCCAAGAGGAGAAGGGACTAGGATTTCCTTCAAGGGGAAATCCTTGGTTGGTAGACTCCATTTTCTCAACCTGAAGATCAACGGCGGGATTTGTGATGTTATTCTGATTAAAATAAATTTTTAGATTCTTTGACACAACTTGTTTTTTCAATTTTAAAGAGTCGAGAAAAAACAAAAGATGACTCTAGTCGCCTTTGATTTTTATTGAGCCTGAAGTGACAAGTGCTGAGAGGACCTTTTCCTTTAAGGAGTCTAAAAAGAAGCAAAATGGACTTCTCTGGAGATCTAGGTAGAGAGGATTACCAAACCAATCGCAAAAAACTACAGAATACTTTTTATGGTACGGTAGTCAATCTTCCCAAATGCTGTGTTCGGTGCATTGCGATCGATAGGGAAGCAGACACGACTTCCTAAGGATAAAGGATGCAACCTATTGTGGTATCCCAATATATACTCGACGGTATGTGGGAGCACAAGTCCGTACTGGCACTTGCCGTCTCAGAGTGGAGGAATCACCCAACCAACACTGAAAGCAACAATTACTAGGTTTTATGACGTCAGAATACGTCTCTAGCCTAGACCTCTAGATTTTGTGCTTTAAGTTCCAAAGCGTTGTTAGATTCATTGAATTTATTTTAAGTTGATCTTGCTTAACAATTTTCCTTTTAGGTTCACCACGTGATGTGTATATAATTCCTAAAATTAAGTCTAAGATGATAAACAAATGTTTAATCTTCTTTCAGCAATGAAAATCCTAGCTACTAAGGGAAGAAAGTCAAGAATTTTTTCTTCACAGAGCACAGAGCACATGCTAAATGCACAGAGCACATGCTAAATGCACAGTCCTAAATCAAGCCAAGCAATCAAAATGCAAATGCACATGCATGTATTTGTTTTCAGCCTTCTTAATGTGTGAATGACGTTAAGAAAGCTATGTACAAATATGAACTACTTTTAAAGCGACAATACTCAACAAAATTCTTTTTCAAAATGAAGTGAAAGCAAGAGAGACACTTTGCAATTTTGAAATGAAAATTGCTTTTCGATACTTTAAAACTACTTATTCAAATCCTATGCAATAGTAATTATATAATCGACTATCAAGAACAATGGGATTGTTTCCTAAAACTGAAAACGACAGCTACGACACTTTCAGATCTAGAGATGACAGTTCGACTATGCTACTTTTTTGCAAAAGAGAACTAAAAATGATGCACAATACATAAAAGCATTTATAGTTCTTTGCACTAAGGAGGTGGAATAATGCAAGAGAAGGGGGTTTTCACAGAAGTACACTGACTACAAACAACAAAACTCTTGAATAAGACTGAAAATAGTGAGAAAAATCCGCAGTCTGAGGGTAAAGTTAACCCTCCCTAACCATCGCACCTGTTACACAGTGAAATTAGTATGCAGTGCACCTACTACACTCGGGAAGTGCGATGCATACAGACTGCCTTGAAGGCAAGGTGCGATGGTAGTAGTGCGAGACCTCAAATAGGTTTTCACTCATAGTTTGCAATCTAGTTCAGGTGTTTAGGCCGAGTAAGTAAAGATCAGTGTATGTAAGACACAAGGGTGATCTAAAGAGGTTACTAGAGCCACCACTTAGGGCAATTAGATTGCTTGCAGATCTATTTTTAATTCATAAACAAAACCTAGAGATAGAATGAAGCAACATTGATCTACTTTGCATTTGTATAACAAATGCAGTTCGAAGGCTAGATAGCTTGAATTCAGGCTCCGTCTGTAAGTTTATAAAAGAAGCAAGGATAGATAGGCTAGCAAGTAATCTAGTCTCTCCCCGGCGGAGTCGCCATTTTGTTAACGGAAATAGTGTCCATTCAGATGCTTCTATTCCCACTAAGATGGGTGGCTATCTTAGAAACAAACAATCAAAGTCTACTTATTGTTTTCTTTTATGAAAATAGACAAGAGGAGAACCAAGAAGACCAACCTAAGTCTTGCATTTGATTTCCTCTCCTTCTTGATAGAGCTTTGCCGCTTCTTCTTTGTCTGCCCAACTTCAAAAGAACCTATGGAAGCACAACAACATACTACTATCGAAGAAACAAAGATCTAAATTCATAAATAATATAGGATCAGATGTGTATTAACCATATAAATGCATATATAAACAAGTACACAAGAATATGGAAGGAAACAAGAATAGTTGTATTAAGATGAAAAGTAGCAAGAGGATTACAACCATGTGCTCTGACCTAGCATCATCCTCTAGCTAGGAAGCCTTTCTTCACCTCAAGCAAAGCTAGATCACCCAACACTATGAATGTACACCAGAAAACCAATAGCACTTCTCTATAAGATACAAAATTCCAGCCTCTGGATCTTTGTGATGAGGAATCCATATATAGATGATTACAGAGAGGTGAGTTATCTTCTGGGATCTTGATTAGTGTCTTCTCTCTAATAGTTCCTGCTTCCACTTAGAGAATGATGATCTCTTACTTATCCTTGGTCGAAAATAGAGAGGCAAGTGTCAAAGAGGAAGCTTCTGGAAGATTCCATGATCTTCCACCTCGCATTTTTGTCCCTGCCATTTGTCCATTCCTGACCATCGCACCTTACAAAGGAGCAAATTAGTATGCATCACACCTTGTACACTGGGAAGGTGATATGCATCGCACCCTCTGCATTGAGCTTTCAGTATGGTCCAGTTTTGACCATTTATGAGCAGTTTTCAGTGGGGAACTTCTGGGAGATGATGTAATTAGTTGACCTTATTCCTTTAGGCAGTGAAGCAACACTTTTAGGGACTTAAGAGCCCTTAGTTTATCGAAATTTATGATTGGGGTTGAAGTGCCCAAAAATGTCTATAACAACTTCATATTGGGCAGATCCCTGAATGTTGTTGGGTCGAGCATCGTCAACATGGGGCTAGGCTGGTTTCCCTGGGGTGCATTAGGCGGCGGACCCTACGTACCTTGATTATCTTGAGATTGTTGGTTCTTGTTACCTTTCCCCTTGTTCCTTTTCTTTGGGTTGGGGGGATTGGTTGCACTCTACTAACCATACAATTGACCTTATGGAGGAGGTTTCTATTGTGGTGTTTTAAAGGTTTAGGAGGCATGGGGGCCTGGGGCATTGGTGCCAGCAGGGTTAGAGTGCTAGGCGGTGCATACCGATAATAAGGAGATGGGGAAACATTAGGATAAATAGGTGGTGAAAAAAAATTCCCTAGCTTCTATTGATATAGATGTGGATATTCATATGACTTTCTAGGACCTAGATAAGGGTTGCCATGTGGAGGATTGGGGGAGGGATAGGTGTAAGAGGAAATGATCCCTCATGGGGGTTGACCATAATTCTTCGAAGATGGAGCATATGGTTGAAATTGAGGGTGTGAAATGGTTCCAATGATACCATCAGTGACATGAGATTCCCTCAGTGCATTAGTAATGCCAAGCTAAGGCATATCAACATTGAATGTATAAACATAACCTAACTGGGCATAGATCAGATCAAATTTCAAGGCTACTTGGAGCACATCTTCCTCATATTGGGGGAAGTGGGTAGTGACATCTTTAGAAATGGGGGCCAAAATTGATCTAAGGAACCAATCCTTATAGATGTGGTCTTCAAATTTAGGATCTTTACATATTCACTTGCTTCTATGCCATTCTTAAATATGGTTAGATAGGTGAGTGGTAGAAGTTTGATGGAAAGAAGTGAATAGTTCAGTGTCAATGCCACAATGGAGAGGTAAATAGAAATAGGCTAGAAACGCTTTAGAAAGAGTCATGAAACTGAAACGAGTGGCTCTGGGTTGATCGACATACCACTTAGCAGCAAATCCAGTAAGGGTGCATTGGAATAAACAAATACAGACGGAGACTTTAGTGCTATAATTAGATGAACACCACATATGGAATGGGTGAACATTATTTATGGGATATTCTCTAGGATTACCTTCCAACTTAGGGATGTCATAAGGGAGTTTAGTAGGCATAGTTGGCTAATTAGGGTCATGGAGAAGAGGATTGTTGATGACCTCACTGAAATTAGGGGGAATCAAACCAATCATAAAAGGAAGCAATGGATTAGGAGTGACCATATCGATGGAGGTTCCGCTTGTGGGGTTACCCTAGTTAGTACCTGGGTTACTGCCTTGGTTTCCTTCCCCTACATTGGTGCTTGACATGGTGATGGTACAAGGTTGAGAAGATGCATAATCAAAGGAAGAACTAGAGGAATCAATAGAACCAGAGTTAGAATTAGGACTCGATGGAGGACTTGGAGGATGTACTCTAACTCGACAGAGAGGAGAAATATGTCCTAATGGAAACTGAGGGTGAAGAACTTGGATTATTCGCAACAAATGCCTAGGAGGAACAATGATGTCAAGACAATGGTGATTTTGAGGACTAAAGGGTGATTATAGGAGTAAAATAGAAATAAACAACATGAAGACACCTAATGGAGTGGTGCCAAGTGTAAACTAACTATATTAATGATGCTACTCTAATACAAGCCAACACTTCCTATCAAAGAAAAATACCTCTAACCTATAGGTGGTCTAAATCCTCAAACAATCCTAAATCTATTGTACAGATGGACTTCCAAAGAAATTATTACTTAACGAAATTTCATGCCCACTAGCAAATGTTTCCACAAAACGGTAGGTAGAGAACCAACTGCTTCCCATAGCTAGTCCTATAGGGTGTTTTCCCTAGACTGGTCACTACAATTAACTTCATCCCATGGGGGTGGTTGAGTCTTGAGCTTCTTGGTGATTAACCACCACACAAGATTCCCTGCCATGCACTGGGTAGCCCCAAGGAGAACTACTCGCACGATGACCTATTCTAACCCCCTCTAAATCGGGTTTCTAATGCACTCCGGCTTTGGACTGTGTGATGATGAAATAATTTAATCCCCCTAATATGTCAAATTATACGTCTCAATGCATGCAATCGATGGGTGTTATTAGAAGTCTATCCCACCAATCTTACACCTGAAATACACAAATTGTTTGGGCATAGTGCCTAAGTGGTCCTAATCTATGTATGTTAAATTATTAAGGTGTAGTGTTTCAAGTCCTGGCTTAGCGGTGTTAATCAAGATCACATTCACTTAGGGTGTGACTATGTGAAAATAATGCATCAAGTGGATGAGTCAATTGAGCTTGTTTTATGATCCCATGTGTGGCTGAAAATAAAGTGCTAAAATATTGTAAATATTGTTGAAAATGACAAAAAAAATCAATCAAGCACACAAAAACCCACCCAAAAATGCTATCAAGTCGCTAAGCAATAGAAGCGAAACAAGCTACTCAAAGACATGTAAAATTCCTAAAATACCTAATGTGAAAGGGACTGATATCTAAAGGCACTAATGTACTATAAATGGTGTAGATAAAAAGAAGAAATCAGAGGTGACACATGATGTAAAGGATAGGTATGAAGCTCCAAAACCTAGGATGCTCAAGGGGATCCTAAGGGGGAAAGCAAAAACCCAATCTCTAAAGGGAGAAATGGTGAAATAAACCTATCCAAAGTGTTGTAAAGTAATGGATCATACTTTGAAAATTAGTGGTTGAAAATGTGGAAACCCTGGAATCCTCACCCAACCAATCTCTTCCTAAAAAGGTGGAGGTCTACTCTAAACCCTAGGGGGGATTTTTCCTTCCTTAAAGAAAAAAACTAAGAGAATCTAGGCCTAGGGGAGACTAAAATAGAGATAAGAAACCCTTCACAATCCACATAAAACAATATCAGCACGTCTAGAAAAACTCTGAAAATCCCGAAAAAAATCCAAGACATAGGTACTTACCCAGAACAGTGGAAAACATAAATATTGGGACAAAAAGTGTGCTCTGGAATGCAAATATGGCCCTGAAAAGTGTGCTTTTCTCTTGGGACTCTTGGTCAACAAACCTTGCACAATTTTTTCTGTCTCATGCTTGGTTGGTAACTGTGACCTGTGGAAAGAACCAAAAAACCACAAGAAACTAAAAATTTGACAAAAAAGGAAAGGAAACTATAAATAGAAATTGAGGGGCTAAAAATAGTTATAGAAAACCTTGAGAGTTACTGAAACTTTTGTCACCCAGGAACTGAATTACTTCCTTAGTGGAGTCTCCATTTGTTAGTATGAAATTTCATGGAAGGTTTACCAAAAATACTTCACTTAAGTCACTGGTGACATGTGACTCTGACAACAATTTGTGGCTGCTTACACTTTAGATATGCAATAATAAAAAGAGAAAAACCTACAACAAAAAGACATATGTGATCCAAAACAACAAACAATGATATATATCCAATGTAATAACCCAATATGGAAGGAATGTTAAATGAATAATAATCTTTATTGATAACACATAGTGTAGGAGATCTACAAAAAGGGTTTACAAATCCCCCTTTGTGGGATAGGTCCTTTGATGTCCGTGATGCTTCAGTAATAAATTCTCTCACTCAATATGTGAAAAACCGAAAGCAGTGTGCAAAAATCAAGTGGGAGTTTCAATGCAAGAAAGCAATAACGATGAGGATGATAATGATCATGGTGAAGAATGAATGGAAAATCCTCTCATTTATAACAAAATATTGGGTTGATCTAAAAAATGGAAAATAATAAAATAATATTGAATGAATCAAGATCTAACCATTAAGAATACTTTATTATATTTTTTGGAGAGGGAAAGGATATTCAAAATGGTCAAATATCTTTATCTATAAATAATTAACAAATAAAATGATTTATTAAATATTTTGAAATGATTAAGAACGGTGTGAAATTGAAATAATTATTAAATAGTGATTTAACAATTATTCCAATAATAGAATTAAAGAATAATAAATAAATAGTGATTTATTTAATTATTCCTAGGTGATTTAGTTCAATGTGACAAGGAATAATTACCAAATAATGATTTATTCAATTATTCTCATGGGGTTTTTTAATTTTAATTAGAAATAATTTAATAAAAATGGTTTACTAAATTATTTTCCATGGTGAAAGTGATTTTACTATGGTGTATTTTGATGTACATAGTTAGAAAATACTAGGTGATCATTTTTTGGTGATACCATATTGCCTCCCAACATATGAGTGTTACGAGAATATTGTATGGATGAAATACGTTGTAGATTACACTTCCATGAGACACCAAAGGGGTTACAGAGAGGGAGAGAGAGAGAGAGAGAGATAAAACTAAAGCAGTCGAGGAAGGACAAAAATGGAGGGGACGAGACCTACTAAACTGATATAAGTCTCCTTTTATTTTGTAGTGCATGATCTCAAATGAGGTGGGGGAGGGATGCCCATACTCATCGAAATAACTAAGTACAAAGAATAATGGTGAGCACAAAAATGTGGGATTGAGCTACAAAGTACGTGATACATGATATGCTGGCATCAATGGGCCAGAAAATAATATAATGAATCCCATATACATAATGTGTCTGGAAAGACATAGCCTAGGACTTAGTACAATAATATCTGAGTATAAGAGACATAATTCCCCTCAAGATGACATGGTGAGGGGGGATAACAACCAATGAAGCCTTTCTGAACACGATAGGTCCCTAAAGATCTCAATGGATCATGTAAAGGAGGCATGCATGTCGTGGGTAATGCAAGAAGATGAAACTAAAACCATCACATATGTGGAACTACATCTTAGGCTAGATCGATATTTTTGGACATCCGAGCATCTGTGGCGATACCTAAAGGGGCACCCCCTCATGAGGTCTCCAACATCTCACGCAATCCCGAGAATCACTGTTACAATCATCTTGATCACCGTACCATTAAGTGTATGATTCTCAATTGTGTGATAATTAGCTAGTGTCAAGCATGTGCGAATTAACCAAGTCAAAGGGCCTAGGAAAAGGTGGAAGGATTATCTTCTTCTAAAGACATTTAGGGTAGTGTAGCAAATGCGATTGGTGGAAGAACCAGACGTGGATTTAGTTCAGTGCGTGGTACTAGGCATGGCGGTCGTGGAGCTCCTAAGGGGGAAAAGGTGCACGATCGGATCCATTGGCAGTAGATGCAGTAGAATGACAATTTAGAGTGGTATTGGTGTTGTCAGTGATAGCATAAGATCAGGTCGCAGTCATGCCATGGCCTCTCAGGGATGGAGAAACTTTTAGGGTCATGTGGCGACAATGGGTTGTGCTCCTTCCAAGCATCCTCGTATTTCCATGGTTCTTGAGGAGTTGGTACAATCCATCAGTTCTTGGTTGGAATATCTCAATAGAGCCGAAAGTGAGGAGCAGCAGATAATTATGGCCAAACTAGAATGACTCCACTACTTCTAATTCCATGTTCATGAAATAATTTTAGTTGTCTTGCATGGTAAAAAATTCCTGATGGAGAAAGTGAAAAAGTTAGAAGCTTCACTTGCTGACTTTAAGCATCATGTCAATTTTCTATATTGCCCTCCTCCTCCAGGAATGGGGTTATATAATCCTAATTCAATTACCTTTGAATACTAATTATGATCACTAGGGTCTTTCTATTTCTTTTTGTTTTCTAGTGTGTTAGGCCTATAAGGCTATGGATCTCTCAATTATCCATTTTTCTTTTTATATGTTACATGGCTATAACATTGTTCAATAAACCTAGTTGGGGTGAGATGACATGCATTTTGTCATTTGTGTATATATTATTTTATTAATAGAAACTTTTTGACTTACAAAAAAAGGGTTAAAAAATGATTCAATTTGGTTGATGACACTATTAACTTGGGAAAGGAACATCATTATAAAGCACTTCAAATGGGTGGATGTGAAGGTGAAGTGAGTAATTATTTTTTGTGTGATTGGTGGGAAGCATATAAGTAAAAGTGATAATGACATTCTATTTGGTAATATTTTTATTTTATAGTTTCTTAACTCAACAAACAACTATATCTACAAAATATTTCTTGTGGACATCAATGCGTCCATGCACTATTTTATTTTCTTAAATAAATAAAATTATATTTTGCACACTAAGGCTTTGATAATGTAGCATGTTGCACATATAATAATGCTCCAATTTCAATATGAATATTCCTATCAAACCAATAATATTTTGATTAAATGATGAAAAATAGAAGCTACAATACTCTCAAATACAATGCTAATGGCCTTCGGGCATCATGTCTATGAGTACATCGATGCTCCAAACAGTAAGATGTCCTAATGCACTAAAAATATTTGTAGTGCGTCCATTGGATATGTAGTACTATTAAAAAGTTTGTTTTTAGGGTGTCAATATTATATAAGCATCAACATGTCTATTTCAATTACATTGTCAAATAAGTTTTCTTTATAATACCATTTTTTAATTGAATAACCTATTATTCAAAACTAGACGAGTGAGTTCTTTAAATACACATAGGGGAACACAGGGGAAATTAATTTAGTTTCAAAATAAATATGCATTTGAAAGAAGAAGACGACATTTTAGTAGTTTATTAATAACCATTTTTGGTGCATTTACTTGGAAGGAAATAGTGCTTTATTTTTCCAAAAATATTAGAAAATTATTACAAGTGAAATGAAACAACATAAAATCCTCTATAAAAACCTATGAAAACTTACCTCTCTAGCAACCTTTATTTTAAATAAAGAAGGGATATAGCATTCAATGAGATTCCATAAAATCCTTTGCTACATTGTGTTCTCCTTGTAGTGCTTGAAAGTGTTTAGGTTACTTTGTTCGGAAAAGGATGCAAGATTGTTCAAGGAGATATGGTTCTCGCTAAGGATATTTGTGTGGCCACTTTATTTTCACTTGATGCAAGAACTATTGAGAATCATAGGTCTTCAATGTTTGTGGTATAGATAATTATGGCTTGGAGAACCCCACAATTAGAACCTCCTAAACAACATTTGTTTTAAAAATAAAGTTATCCACAAAGAAGACAATGCTATGGTACAAAAGCTTCTACTATATATATTAGAAAGGTCTACAAGAATTGTAAAACAAGAACATTTTAGATGGATTGAATAATTGTTATATTGAATTTTATTTTTTCAGTCATTGCAAATATTAGAAATAAATTCATGTTCAATTTTATTCTAGTCCCTACCAATATTTAAGGTTGTTAGACATGATTCATTGTGATGCATTTGGTCGAATAAGATTTTATTTTGGTCTCTAAGGATTTGTAGTATGTGTATCTCATGGTTCTAACTATAGAAGGACATGGTTATATATTCTTCGAAGTAAATATTAGTTTTTTAATACAAGGATATTAGCTTTATTTGGAAAATCGAACTAGTATGAAGATTAAGGTGTTGGTGATAGATAATGGTGGTGAATAGAAGAAACTCCATATACCTGTAAATAGAATTTATTTATAGAACAAATTAATAGAATTCTGATGTAGAGAGTTAGGAGTTTGATTATAGGATTTGCATTACAAAACTAGCTCTAGGAAGAAGTATTTTTTACATGTTAATTGATTAATATGTCTCCCACATTAGCTCTTCTAGATATGAAACCTGTCAAGCTCTAGATACCCAAGAATCCCTTACTTCAACATATTCATGTTTTCTGTTGTAAGGATATGCTTATGATCCTAGAAAGAAGTGACCAAATATAGATGGAAAAGTAATTAATTGCACCTTCATTAGTGATAATGTTCTTTTAAAAGAGTGCAAGCTTTTGGATCTTATGGATATAAATGTTTTGTATAGTATAAATGTTATTTTTAGAGAATTCATGCCTTCCCCTATAGTGGTACACATAGAAGAGGATGACAAGAAGTCATTTGTTCATTTACCACCCAAGAATAAGAAACTTGAACTAGAAAATGAATAAGAAGTTTATGAGGGAATTTTGAGGAAGAGGGTTCATAGAGTTTGAAAGATGAGGCAAAAATATCCACCTCAAAATCTTTTGAGGACCACTTAGAAAAGAAGGGAACCAAATAAGTATAATGATAGTTTTTGTGATTTCAACTATATATTTTCCTCATCTATTAACACCAATGAACCTAGAATAGTGAAGGAAGCAATGTAGATGGAAGATAAGGAGTCCCAGAGGCTGGTCACATTTTTTAAATGATTTCATATAAGGAGAATCACACATGGGAATTCATCCCATAACCTAATAGATGGAAATTGTTTGGATGTAAATACTTATATGATCTCAAGTAATCACCTAGAATGGGATACCAAAATTTTGATTCTTTTGTGTTGGTATTGGGATTTCTAACATCCAAATGAGATCACTTTACATATTACATGTAATACCATCGTAATTTACTTATTATTTCTTTATATGTACACACACACACACACACACACACATATATATATTATTTGATAACAATAAGGATGTGATTTATGATTTGTATTGTCAACTTTTGGCACAGTTTGATATGAAGGACATGGGGATACCAAAATTATCTTAGGATCGGGGACGAGGAAAGATAAGTTGGATACAAGGCTTTCATTGAAGAAGAGTAACTATGTAAAATATATTCTATATAATTCTATATGTTCTACAAAGATTGAGCATATGTTTTTCATTCCTTATGCCAATGTAGTTAGCTATTTGATATATTCTATAGCATATATTATACCATTTCCAAAGTAGTGAGAAAGTTTAAACCATTCAAAGCTAATCCTAGACATGGCCCATAGTTTGAAATGAAAGGGCTCTTCTCATATTTCAGAAGTACTTATGAATATTCGATTTCTATGATATTGATGTTTTAGAGGAATCATACTCAATGGATATATGAGATTATGTAAAGTGTAATTGGGGAGAGGATTTATATATAAGTGTAACAAACCTGGTGAAATTTCCATGTAATAAAAGTTAATAAAGGAAAATATAATAACCACGGTTGATGGAACACTTATTCCAAGATGAATTTTGGGCAAGACATCCTAGTGGGTCTTCACTTGGGTATTTATGGCTAAGGAAATTGGAAAAGTAAATGGCTAAGGCTTTGGAAAGGAAAAATGGCATTTTTGGCACATTTATATATGAAAGTAATGGAAATTATGTTAGGGTCCCACCCTAACGCCCTTATTCATGTCATGGGATCACGTCATAGTCAAGAGTCAATAAAGCCCATATTAATATTTGTAAGTGGTTAACCCAGTTAGTTGCAAATGGGACCACAATTAGTTGTAAATGGGCGGTAGTATTAAATAAAGGATAAA
>APFE031586913.1:0-32597 GCA_000404065.3 Pinus taeda | reverse complement strand
AGTTCAATTTTTGGAGCGGAGTTAGCTGACAAATTAGAGCTAGTGGTCTGATGAGTAGTCAGGGGCAGCAAGTACGAAACAGAAAGAAGGGATCATCCACTAGAGACCAATGCTGAGGCAGGAGAGGCAGACGCAGGGCATTTTAGGCAGATGCAAAGGCAGCAGGAGACTGCGTAGTCACGAGAGGGCCTGCGTGGGTGACACAAAGAGGCCCAGCACTGATGCAGTCAAGGAGGGACTAACGCAGAGTGTCCTGGAGCCACGTAGAGTGTCTGGGAGCCACGTTGACACTGGGACTAGGAGAAGAGCTAGAGAATTTTTCTCTCTGTGGGTAACCCAGTTTGGCATCCTATTGTACTGAAGAATGGCTGAATAATAAAATCTTCCCTTGCTGCATCGATTTTCCCACATAGGGTTTTTCCAAGGAATATTGTCCAAAATATCTATGTCGATGTGTTGATTCTTGTACATGTGTTTGTCTCTGTATTATGGTGTGACATCTGCAACAGAATTTATTTTAATGTTTGTTGAAGCAATTTCACAAATAACTTATTGAAGAATAAGTAGGAAAAGTAAATCAGATGTTGCAGTGACATGGTATTAGAGCAAGTAATCGGAGAAAGGAAGGGAAAATCAGTTATGGGTCGACACCACGATGCAAAGGCATCCACGTCAAGGGACTCACACAGATTTTCAGAATATTTCACAAGAGAAAGAGAATTCGATTTCTCTATGTTGGCTTCTAGGCTAGAAGAAGAAGTGGCTTGTATGACTAGTTCTGCATCATCATAAGTGTGGTATACAGACAGTGGATCCTCATGGCGTATGACGGGAATCAGGGAATGTTTCTCAGAATATTAAGAAGAGAAGATGAACTTTCATATCATCATGGGGAACAAGGGAAAGTGTACTCCAGTAGGGAAGGGTACCATAGTTTTTCAAACAGAATCGGAAGAACGGTTCCATGCTACAAATGTGCTACATGTACCAGGATTGGGGATGAACTTACTTTCTATGGGCGCAACTTCAAGGCAAGGGCTATAACGTCTATATCATCAAGGAGAAGGTATATGTCAAACACCCGAGCTGGAAAAAAAGTTCAGATCGAGATCAAAAGTAATAGGTTGGATAGATTACAACCAGAATCACCAATGGCACTAATAGGCAGTCATAGAGACAAGGATTTGAATGAACTATGGCACAGAAGAATGGGTCATTTGCACCATGGAGCTCTAAGAATTCTCAGAAGCACTGTAACAGGAGTTCTGGATCTGAATCCGGAACGAGATGATGTATGCAGAGGATGCGCTCTAGGAAAGTATGCCAAGGTAGCATTTCCTAGGAGCAAACACAGGGCCAAGAGTGTACTAGGATTGATACACTCAGATATCTGCAGATTAATGTCCGTCAAAGTTCTCAGTGGTGCCGAGTATTTCCTTACCTTCATTGATAACCACTCAAGGAAAACTTGGATTTATTTTCTGAAAACCAAGGATGAGCTTTTCTGTCGATTCAAAGAGTTCAAGACTCTTGTGGAGAATCTGTCTGGAAAGAAAATAAAAGTTTTGCGCTCAGATGGTGGAGAGTATGTCGATAAGGACTTCACTGATTTTTGCGCTAAGGAGGGCATCAGAAGAGAGTGGACGGCTCCCTACATTCCAGGGCAGAATGGAGTAGCAGAAAGAAAGAACAAGACTATTGTAGAAGTAACTAGGGCCATGATGTATGATCAAGATATGTCGAAATTCCTGTGGGCGGAAGCATATTCAAGATTACTCTAGAGAAAGTTTTCACAGGGAAGACACCTGAAGTCAGTCATTTCAAGATATTTGGGAGTTTAGCATATTGCCGCATACGAGAGGAAAAGTGGAAAAAGCTGGATCAAACTGCGGAAAAGGGATATCTGGTGGGATATAGCAAAAACGCTAAGGCATACAGAAGCTACCTTCTAGAGAGCAGGAAGGTAGTAGTTCGACGAGATGTAAAGTTCATGGAGGACAGGGCTTTTAGAAAATGTCGTGAGATGCCTTCCGAGGAGCAGTCAAAAGAGGAGCTGCTAGTTAAGCCTCTTCAACCAACGGAAGTAAAAAATTCTTCCTCGGGTTAAGAAGATTGTCAGGATGAGGAGGAGGAGCTAACAGAAGCAACTACTAGCAAAGGAAGAACTAGTAGGGAACTTCATCAGATTCTGCAAGATGCAGAGGACTTCATCAGTGCACCAAGAAACAATAAGAGGGAGCGAAAACAGCCAGATAGATATCAGGCGTTAGTGGCTGAGGATGGGGAGCCTGCCAGTTTCAAGGAGGCAGCTCAACATCAGGTTTGGCTAAACGCGATGGTAGTGGAGTACAACTCCATAATGGTGAACGATGTTTGGAAGGTAGTGCCAAGGCCTCAAGACAAATCAATGGTAGGTTCGAGATGGATCTACAAGGTCAAATACGCTGCAGACGACGGTGTTGAGAAATACAAAACCAGGTTTGTGGCTAAGGGGTATGCTCAACAGGAAGGAATTGACTACGAGGAGACCTTCGCCCCGGTAGCCAGGTATGCGTCTATTAGGACTGTGATATTTCTGGCAGCTCAGATGGGATGGAAGATTCATCAGATGGATGTCAAAACAACTTTTCTAAACAGGGTAATAGAAGAAGAGGTATACATTGAAAAACCATAGGGCTTTGACACATATGAGAAGAAGTCTCATGTATGCAGATTGAAGAAAGCCTTGTATGGGTTAAAACAGGCACCTAGAGCATGGAATGTTCGAATCGATGGTTACTTGCAAAGGATGGGATTTGTCAAGAGTGACACAGATCTAAATCTCTTCTATCTGGTTGTAGAGAATGAGTCGCTAATCTTAGTATTGTATGTAGATGATCTCTTTTTGACAGGATCATCCAAGCTCATCGGGGACTACAAGAAGAATCTAGCCACAAAATTCAATATGAAGGATTTGGGACAAATGTATTATTTCCTAGGATTGGAAGTTTGGCAACAAAAGGGAGAGATCTTCCTTGGGAAAGGGAGATATGCTACAGAAATCCTAAAGAGATTCAAGGTGGAGGACTGTAGGCCCATGGCTACTCCAATGATCACCAACTAGAAGAATATTGATGCATCAGAAGACAAGGATGTTGATCCCACCTTATACAGGCAGCTCATAGGGTCCTTAATGTATCTAGTCAATACTAGGCTAGACATTTGCTACGTTGTCAACACCCTCAGTCAGTGCATGGTGGAACCGAAGAGGGCGCATTGGGCAACAACCAAACATGTTCTCAGGTATTCACAGAGAACAGACGATTATGGACTCTTGTACACTAGGAGTAAGGATATCAGATTAAGTAGATTTACTGATGTAGATTGGGTAGGAAGTTCAGTGGATCAAAAAAGTACCTCTAGGTACTGTTTCAACATTGGATCAAGAATGACCCCCTGGTGTAGTAGGAAACAAAAGTTCGTGGCTCTGAGCTCATCTGAGGCAGAATATATGGCGGCAAGCACAGCTTCATGTGAGGCCATATGGCTTAGAAAACTGCTTGTGAACCTATTCAGAAGGAATATGGAGGCAACCAGGATCATGTGCGATAATCATAGTTGCATCAAGCTCTCTGAGAATCCAATGTTTCATGATAGTTCGAAGCATATTGATATCCGATGTGACTTTGTTAGGGACTGTGTCCAACGAGGAGTTGTACAATTGAGCTACACTCCTACAGGAGAACAAGTGGCGGACATCCTCACCAGGGCCCTTGGAAGGACAAAGTTTGACTACTTCAGGGAAAAGATGGGGATGGTGAAGAACCTATTTCAGTAGCAGAAATGGGAGTGATAACAGCACGGATGCAGAGGGAGTTGCAGTGCGGATGTTGTGTTGGGGGAAAGGACCAGCAGCAACACGGATGCAAAGGGAGTTGTCGTACAGATGCAGTAGTGACAATAGCAGAACCATGGGCAGCAGTACAGGATGCAACAATGCAGAGGATGTTGGGCAAGGAGGCCTAGCATCAGCACAGGGACCGATGCCGGATGATCAGGTTGATACTCAGTGAGGAGTATTACTAGAGCACAGTCCTCGCTAAGAGGGAGTGTTGATTTGGGGTAGCATCGGATGTGCTCTAGCCACAAAATTTTGGTGGAGAGGCTAAAGCACATAAGATATCCAATACCCAGAAATGGTTTGGGCAGATTCTAAACAGATTGGGAGATATTAAAATAATTAATATTTTTAATGAAGTCCTTAAGTCTAAACTTAGGGAAAATAAAATATTAATGTGAATTAATATAAAACTGTGTTAGAAGGGTCCAAAAGTCATGGATCAAGCCAGAGTTAATCTTAGCCGTTGATTAGGGACTTAATCTCGTTCGTTGATTTGTCAACGAGAAAAGTATAAGAGGAGGCTTGAAGGTCACTTGGAGGATACACTGAGGGAGACCAGTCAGTTCACTTTCTGGAGCAGGGTTAGCTGAGAAATTTGAACTAATGTTCTGGTGAGCAGTAAGGAGGCAACAAGTACGGAATAGAGAGAAGGGATCAGCCACTGGAGACCAGCGCTAAGGCAGGAGAGGCAAACGCAGGGCATTTCAAGCAAACGCAGAGGCAGCAGGAGACTGTGCAGTCACTTGAGGGCCTGCGTGGGTGGCGCAGAGAGGCCCATGGCTAACGCAGTCAAGCAGAGGCTAACGCAAAGTGTCTGGGAGCCATGCAAAGGTCAGCCAAGCTAACGCTGGGAGTAGGAGAAGTGCTGGAGAATTTTTCTCTCTGTGGGTAAGCCAGTTTGGTACCCTCTTGTATTGAAGAATTGTTGAATAATAAAACCCTGCCTTGTTGCACTAGTTTTCCCACATTGGGTTTTTCCGGGGACTATTGTCCAAAATATCTGTGTCAATGTGTTGATTCTTGTACATGTGTTTGTTTCTGTATTAAGGTGTGATATCTACAGTAAAATTTATTTTAATGTTTATTGAAGGAATTTCATAAATAACTTATTGAAGAATAAGTAGGAAAAGTAAATCAGATGTTGTAGTGATAGAATTTTCACATGAAGAGTAAGAGCAAGGGAAGAGTTGGAGCAAGTCTATAGGACAAGATCTAATCAAGAGAAGGAGGAGATTTTCCAACAAAGAGCAAGAGCACTTCAACTGCAAGTTGATCAAACATTGGTGACTCTATTCATTCTCATTCTCTCTCTCTCTCTGTACTCTGTTGAACAATTGAAGAAGTCTAATAGACGAAGAATCATTTGGGCTTTCCCCTTGTGGGCTTTGCCCTGGTCATTGGGCCTAACTCTCAGTGTCTCATATTTGTGTTTAGTTGTCTTCATATGATCCTTAAGTTTATGTTCTATCTATAAATGTTGTTCTGAAAAGTTGTAAAGAAGACATATGCATTCTAAGTAATTGTAACAGCATAGCACATTCAGTTTTTTACAAAGTACATTCAGTTTTCTGCAAAGTACATTCATTTTTTCTGCAAAGTACATTCAGTTCCATTCAATTTTCTGCAAGTACATTCAATTTTCTGCATAGAACTTTCAAGTTTCTGCAAAAAAAAATTAAGTTTTCGGAGAACTTTCAGATTTTAACACAAATAGCATTAAGGTGGCCGAATTTTTGTACTTCGCCAGATCGAGTTTGTGGGCTTGCATTGTGGTATTTGTAGAGGTCAAATTATTTATAGCCGAATTTATTGTGTGAGAGTTAATTGTTCGAAGGAGCCGAATTCATTTTTTTTCAAATACGTTGAGTCAACACTTGTAGCGAGCCGATTAAAAATATATTATGAAGGTCGCGCTCATCAATTTGTTAGGAAGGGACCATCTCTGACACATTCTTTGTGGTATGGTATCAACCTTCAGGAAATCACGTGGGGTCCAGAGCCAATCGAGTCGTTGTTGATTTTCTAGTAGCATACAAGACGAGCAATTTTCACTTTGATAACTACTTCCAATGATTTAATTTGACTTCTTTTAGAACATTCCAACGATTACGTAGTTAGACATGAAAATTCCATCCATTAACATTAAAATCCATAGAGCAGAAAAGATCACAATAAGACAATAAACAAGAGACACTAGAAATTGCCCTGGGAAAACCCCACTCCAAGGAGAAACCTAGCAACCTTTCCTTATGAGAGAATGTCCAATTCAATCCAATTTGTACATCAAAATAGCATATCTTTGACAAGATTACATAGGCAAAGACTAACCAACAAGATGACCTCCCACAAGTGCCAAGCCAACCCTCCAATATCCAATACAATGATCCCTTTAATTCTATTCACAAATAAGTTTCTCACAAGTCTCTAAGAGGGTCGAACTTCAGCCTCAAAACTCGCACTATTCACAGAGATAATGTGCCTCAAGTCCGCATTGTTCCACAGAGATTAAGTGCCTCAAGTCCACCTGGTTCCACAAAAATAAGTGCCTCAGGTTTGCATGTTTCTACATAGAATAAGTCCCTCAAGTTTGAATGTTTCCAAAGAGAATAAGTGCCTTAAATCTGCATGTTTCCACAGAGAATATGTGCCTCGAGTCCGCATTGTTCCACAAAAGCATAATACCTCAGGTCTGCACTGTTCCACAGCGCTAATGTGCCTTAGAAATGTGAGTTATTTGTCTCCTTCTTGCCTCAAATCAGCGAGTTATCTTGCCTCCGATAAGAGATCTGAATTATGTCTAGGAGGAGAGTGAATATGCTCTATTTATAGTGATATGTCCATGTGAATAGGTGTGTCTCTTTGGCAGGCCTACTTGATCTTGGAAGGGTAGACTTGAGCACTTGTGGGGTAAATACATTCAATTTTTCTCTTTTTTATTTCATTGATGAAAATACCGACTAAAGCTACTAATTTCCAAAATTCCCCCTTATCTAGGGAGGTACAGGTCTCATCATAAAGAAAGGTTCATGGCATCAAGTTCATCAATCAACATTGTTCATGAGGCCAAACTCTCCAACCATCTCACTGGTCTCTCAATCAAAACTAATGACCCATGAGAGAGAACTCAAGATCAATCTCCCCAACTAGCGTATTGGTCTCTCAGTCAAACACAATGACCCAAGGGAGTAATCAAGATCAAACCTTTCGACCTTACCAATGGTCTCCCAGTCAAACCCAATGACCTAAGATAGTACATAGGGTCCATCTCCCCGACCATAAACAAGTGTATCTCGGTCAAGCTCAATGACCTAAGGGAGGAATCGTAATATCAATATCCATCGCCCCGTCTATATAATCTCTCTATCCACGACCCAAGGGAGTAATCCTGATCTCAATGTCAAAAGAGTCAATCTCTCCAACCATATGGTCTCTCAGTCAAATACAATGACCCAAGGGAGAGTACTCAAAATTAGTGTCCTCGACCAAGCCTACAGGTCTCTCGGTCAAACACAATGACCTAAGGGATCATTCCAAGCCTCAAAACCAACCTCCCCAACCATAAGGTTTCTCAGTCAAACTCAATGACCCAAGGGAGTAACCAAAACAATCTTCCCAACCATCAACCATGGTTTCTCGGCCAAGCCTAAGGAAGATTCATGATTTTAGATAGAGGAGGAATGACCTGTTCTAGAGTTTTTGTGAAACGTTGGGTTCACAAAACTCTATAACAGGTCATTCCTCCTCTATCTAAAACCATCCTCACCTGTATGGATTCATTATTTAACAAGATTCATGATGCTATACAATCAATGCTTCCTTTCTCCAAGAGAGGGATTCTCAGCCACTCCAGGCTTCTTTCATAAATAAACTTCATCTGGGATAGTGGCTACGTCAAAACATCAGCAACCTGCTCATTGGCAGAAATGTATTCGAGCCTCACAGCTCTTCTTTGGACAACGTCCCAGTTATAGTGATACTTGATCTTAATGTGTTTCAACCTGTCATGAAAAAGCATATTCTTATAAAGCTTTACATCGATCTGATTGTCACAATATATCACAGTTGATTCTAGTACCTGTTCAAACAAACCAACAAACAATTTTCGAAAGAAAACTGCTTCACAACAGGCTGAACAATCAACCATATACTCAGCTTCAGACGTGCTAAGTGCAACAAATGCCTATACAATACTCATCCATGATATCCAGGCTAGGACAACATTTAGAAGTGCTCTTCATGTCTTTAAAACATCCAACCCAATCATAATCTACAAATCCATGCAGTAGATAGTTCAATAAGCCAAATAGTAGGATCAAACAAGTCAGCAAGTAGCAACAGAATCTCGCAGCTTCAAATTTGTTATCATGGAGGTGACCATGGACTCGCATTCCATCATGCCAAATTTCTGAAGGATCTTAACAAAGATTTCAACAGGCTTATCCACACTTTCAATCCTAGATAGTAATGCATTAGACCAATATCCCTCAATCAACTCCCTCTTACACTAGACAAAGAGGTCTTCATCCCCAGTTTGAAATAGTTCATCAAAATCATGGGCTTGTCTTCCAGAACAGATCAACATCGTTCTAAATACCCATTAATTCGAGAGTACCATACACGAGGTGTTTGACTTCCTATTCTTCTCCCTCTTATTGAGGTAATCCTTCGCTTGCTACTTCTAGCCATCTTCATCTTGAAGTCACAACCGACTTCTTTTCGACATAGATCAAATTTGCCCCTCTGAGTCCATAGCTCAACACGAGTCTTCTTGTAACTATGTTCTTCCATTCTTTCCATCTATTGCTACTATTTCGGCAGCATTCATCATGTACCTGCAATCCTCACTAGGAGGGCATGGAAGAACAATCACAACCAAGCAAACTGTACAAAGACAAGAGACTAATAGAAACAATCAACAATAGTAATAAACAAGAAAGAGAGATATAAAATACTTTTCTTTTGAGAACATGTCAACTCCCATTTAATCTTAGACTTCTTGCATTCTTCTTGCAAGTTGCAACTTCACCATCCTTGTCCTCCACATTAGCATGATATCATATCTTTCTTTCATACACTAGGGTTTCTCTTTCCAACGGAAATGATCAGTCCTACGGTTTTGTCCACAAACACTAGGGCTTTCTTGTTCAAACCTAGGGTTTCCAAACCCTAGATTTTCAAATTCATATTTAAATACCAAAAACCTAGCTTTATTAATCTAGGATTCACAATCCTTCGAATTGATGAATCAACAATCAATGAATATCCTTTTTCAAGCCAAGTAGCCCTACTTTCTTAATATTGTTGTAGCAACAACAATATCAATATTCAATATTTCTCATAGCAATGTTCATGACATCACTTTTTATTTATCATATCTTATATCCTTGGCTAGTGACAATAAGCTTGTGATATCTCGTGCAATGTCAAAGGAAACATAAGATCCAAACAATCATAGTTATAGTAATGCAATACATAACACTAACTTTACATCTTCTAGTCATCACTTGGTCGTGCCCACACAAGTTTTTCATATCATTCTTTCCATATTGTGACTTCATTTAATGCATATGATTCGTGAAATATCATTTTTCATATCAAAACTTCAAAGTATAATGCAATTCATGACTTTCATGTAGACTCTTCAGGGACTGTTTAAGCTCTAAGAGAAGGATACATACCTCACACGTCAAACTTCAGACGTGAATGTCTGGCCTTCCGGATGACAAGAATATTCACTGAGGCATAACATACCCATGAGTACCATAAAGATACACACCAGATCAATCAGGTTGCCTTCAATTCATTCTGTCCTTATTTTATGTATAGAACCTTTTAAGTTGACATCAATTGACTTCTGAATTGACAAACTCTGAGATTAAGATATCAAGCTTACGGAGACTGAGGTTATTCTGGTTCCTCAGAAAATTGTTCGGCCTCTTCTTCTGAAAATTGATCTCAAGATATTTGGGTCAACTAAGTGAGCTTAAAAGGATCATCATTTCTGAACTTCATTATCGTGATTCTTAAAGGATAATTCGACATATTTTCCCCTACAAGTAATCTTTCTTTAAAGGCTTACTCAACATACCTTTCTTCCTATCTAGAAGACATGCAATATAATATTTCAAAGGGATACATAAGATACTTCAACTTTCAGAACTTAATTGAAGGTTACATACTTTTCTTACCCATCTATGACATGCTTTGAGCCATTTGAATTTTTACCATATCAATGAGTGAACTCATCCAATCGTTTGACCTTACAAGTTTCGTTAAGAATACTTCAATTCATTATGAGTCTTCGGACTGAGATCAAGTTCTCTTAAGGGATTAGATTTATTCCCATGACAATCACTTCATCAGTTCAAATTCAGTAGCCATATCAGTATGTTAGACCAAAAAAATTTCTTTTTTGTATAATTCCATCTTATATTTCAAGTGACAAACTTTGGATCTATAGCTTCACTAGTGTCAATATGAGTCTTTATTTTCAGGCCTTAAACCTCTCCTACACAACTATAGTTTGTTGATGGAAAAGTATTTCAAAACTTTTCCTTGCGAATGATAAGACCTTTCATGAAGTAGGCATTGACTTTGGACTGTAGCAACCTTCTCTTTCGTTCTTGCTGGACTTCGAAATTCTTGATCTGATATATTGACATGATTTCTTAAGACAATAGTAGTTTGTTGATCTTGGTCTTTCAAGATAGCACAAGCTCAGATCCCCATTTTTAAGGAAATTTATCCTTTTAAACTCTGAGATGATATGATGACAAGAGAGACCTTGCATCTTGATGACTGAAGATGAATCTTTGAAATTCTTCCACCATTAATTTTGTGTCCTAAGAATGACATGTCTTTAACCTAGATTCAGATCATTAACTTCAATCATAGACGAATCTTAATACAAGACAAGACATCTTCATAACCATAGTGTAGGCTAACCTCATACTTGAGATTTTAGGTTACTGTCTCAGATCTTTTGAGGATTTCAGTCTCTAGATAGACTGAGATTTCTCAGTCTGCAAGATTCATAGGAGTAATTGCTTCCTATCATTAGAGAAAAACTTCGAACATTTGAAGGAATTAATTCTTAGACCTCTTAAGATTACCGAGGTTCGTTCTTATGTTGAGGTATATTCCTTTTCATTTTTTTGAGATCATTTGTGAGCCTTCTAGATCCTTTACAGTTTGATCTGAGGCCTTTTTGGCCTACCTGAAACAAGTGTTATGAGGCTTGAGGATATTCGACCCCTGCAACAACTCTTGACAGTCAGACTGATGTTAGGTCAGAGATTTAGAAGATTAAGGCTCCTTTTCTTCATTTGATCATACACCTTTAACCTGTTCTTCAACAATAGCTCTGACACCATGTTGATTTTCTAGTAGCGTACAAGACTAGAGAAATTTTCAAACCAATAACTACTTCCAATAATACAATTTGACTTCTTTTAGAACATTCCTATCATTAAATAGTTATCCATGAAAATTTCAAACATTAACATTAATATCCATAGAGTAGTAAAGATCACAGTAAGACAATAAACAGGAGACACCAGAAATTACCCTGGGAAAAACCCAGCAACCTTTCCTTATGAGAGAATGCCCATTTCAATCCAATTTGTACATCAAAATAGCATATCTTTGACAAGATTACATAGGCAAATATTGACCAGCAAGATGGCCTCCCACAAGTGCCAAGCCAACCCTCCAATATCCAATACAATGATCCCTTCAATTCTGTTCACAAATAAGTTTGTCACAGGTCTCTAAGAGGGCCAAAATTCAGCCTCTTCCTTAGCCTCAAAACTTGCACTATTCACAGAGATAATGTGCCTCAGGTCCACACTGTTCCACAAAGAGTAAGTGCCTTAGGTCCACATGTTTCCACAGAAAATAAGTTCCTTAGGTTTGCATGTTTCCACAGAGAATAAGTGCCTTAGAGCCGCATGTTTCCACAGAGAATAAGTACCTCAGGTCCGCACTGTGGGAACAGAAACATAATGCCTCAAGTCCGCATTGTTCCATAGGGCTAATTGCCTCAGAAAGGTCTCCTTCTTGCCTCAAATCAATGAGCTATCTTGCCTCAAATAAGAGATCTAAATTGTGTCTTGGAGAAGAGTGAATAAGCTATATTTATAGTGATTCATCCATGCGAAGAGGTGTGTCTCCTGGGCAGATAAACTTGATCTAGGAGGGCCCTATTGACCCCTGGATGGGCATCTGATGATTATATGAAGACTCCATGCCCAAGGATGATCCATGGGACACTTGTACCATCAAAGATCATCATTCAACAGACCTAGGATGTTGGAACTTGATCAACAAACAAATACACCTTGGATTGTTTTCTTTTATCTAGTTAATTATCCCTTCTTTTTTAGAGGCAAATAATTTTTTGGGTTTTTTCACTCACTTTTAACCCCAAAGTTGAGGTGACGGTTTGAAGGTTGAACCCCTAACACATGTTACCATATTAAAATTTGTGGAATTCTGTTAGGTCTAGATAGTCATTCTTTAATTCTTTTGATCTTTCGCAGGTCTAAAGTTGCAAATAAAATTGTATTTGAATTGTAATAAGTGTAGTTTAGAGAAGTTGTATTGGGTATGAGCATAGTTTTAAAAACCGGTCTTGCTAACTGGTTACCGGTTTAACCAGCCGGTTAGCAAGCCCACTGGTCAAAATCGGCCAAAAAACCCGGTCAGGTAGCCCATTTCTCCTTTTTTTGCCCTAAACCGGTACTAACCGGCCAGTTTAGGACGGAACCGTCCGATTTGTATCAAACCGGCCGGCTAGAGGCACGCCCACCGTCAACTGAAAAAAGCGTATCGCTGACTGTGTTTTAGGGGTTTTGGGGGGAAACTAAGGCTGTTTTCCCTCCAAAAACACCCTCTCCAAGCCTTTAAGAGGCCCCCCTCACTCTCATTTGTTTCACACAACTGATTTAGAGTGTTTGTGAGTTTGTTTGTGAGCTTGGAGAGTGTTGAGTTTTTGCTGAAGTAGTCATCTTGGAGTTGGAGTTGGAGCTATTTTGGAGATAGTGTGTAGCTGTCAGTGGAGTTGTCATCTTCAAGAGGAGGCTAAGGAAGCTAGTTTGCATTTCTAGCTAAGGATTTTCATTTGAAAATTCCTCATTTGACTGTTGTCCATGTATTAAATTTTTTTATTTGTTATAAATTTATAAACTTCTCACTTCTATGATCTATCATCTATGCTATGAACTCTCTAGCCCTATGCTATCAAATTTTGTAGCTTGCATGTGCATTTGTTTCCCTACATCTATCTTTGGTTTTCCATGTTGCTTAGCTGCAATTTTTTTTTAAATGGCAAATTTCTTTGCAAATTGTTATTATTTCAAGCAAACATGTCCCCAAAAGGAAAGGACAGTGCATGGGCTCATTGTAATGTAATTGATGGAAACATGATATGCAAATTAATCTATTGGAGGTGAGGGTATTCTTAGGTTGAAACAACACTTGGCTGGGATAAGAGGCCAAGTAAAGCCATGTGATGCACCAAATGCACTATTAGGTCCTATTAGGGTAGAATACATTTCCAAGCTTGAAAAATTTTATGAGGTTAAGGCTAGGGAGAAGGCCATCCAAGATGACATTGCAAGGAAGAGGGAATTATTAGAAGCCATGAAGGAGAGTGGGTATGATGATTATGAGATTCAAAAATCCTCTTCTATCCCTTCCACCAATGACTCCTTTCACTATGTTCATCCTTCTTTTGGCCAACCATCAAAAGGAACAAAGAGAACAAACATCCAAAGTTATTTCTCATCTTCTGCCAACATTGCCTCTTCTAATCCCACTTCCTCCCAGCCAAATTCTCAACCCACTTTGGATCAACATTGAAAAAGACAATGCAAAGAAACTTCTCATCAATACATTGCTAGATGGTGGTATGATTCAGATATCCCATTTAATGCTGCTCGCTCAATTTATTACCAAGCTATGTGGGACTCTGCTATAGCTACAGGAAAGGGCTTCAAAGGCCCTAGTATGCATGACTTGAGGGGAGCTCTTTTGCAAAAAGAGATATCTTCCATTGATGAGTATTTAGTTGAGTTTAAAGATTCATGGCTCAAAACAGGTTGTTTCATCATGTCAGATGGATGGACCGATGGAAAGAACCGCACTATCATTAATTTCCTTTTTTCTTGCCCTCAAGGAACCATGTTTTTGAAATCAGTTGATGCATCTGATAAGGTAAAGTACGCAACCCTTCTATTTGAGCTTTTGGATAACATTATTCAAAAAGCTGGGGAACATCATGTTGTGCAGGTCATTACTGATAATGCCTCAAACTATGTTCTTGCTGGAAAGATGCTTGAGACCAAATATAAGACCATATTTTGGACTCCATGTGCTGCACATTGCATAGAACTCATGCTTGAGGATATAGCCAAAGTGGAATGGGTAAAAAACACTGTAGAGCATGCCAAGTGCATTACAAAATACATTTACAACCACTCATGGGTATTGAGCCTAATGAGGAAATACACTAGGGGCAAAGAGCTTGTTAGGCCTGCAATTACGAGATTCACAACTCACTTCCTCACGTTGCAATGTCTCAATGGTCAACATAAAAACTTGCAGAAAATGTTTTCCTCTGAAGAATGGTCTGAATCTCGGTGGGCTCGTAGACTAGATGGAAAAGACACCAAAAAGAAAGTGTCAGACACTTATTTTTGGAAAAGGTCTCTCGAGCTTGTGAAAATTATCGAGCTCCTTATTAAGGTGCTAAGGATGGTGGATGGGGAAAGATTGGCCATGGGCTACATTTATGAGGCTATGGATCAGGAAAATGAGCAGATACGGGCAACTTACAAGGATAGGTTAGCTAAATATGGCCATATATGGGAGATCATTGATAACAGATGGAACAATCAACTCCATCATCCTATACATGCAGCTAGGTATTTTTTGAACCCAAAGTATCATTATAAAAATCGGCTAGGAGATCTGCATGATGGGGAGGTCAGAGCTGGATTGATTGATTGCTTGGAGCGCATGGTCCCTAGCCATGCAGACCAGTTGGAAATACATAGACAACTTACTGTTTTCAATATGACAGGTGGTACTTTTGGCAAAAACTTGGCAAAGATGGCAAGAGATGTGGACTAACCAGGTAAGCAATTCCAATTTCCAATTTGTTTTTCTTTTCAAGTTAAAATTGTTTACGTTCTTTACAATTCAAATTATAAACTAAGCTACTAATTAATGTCTTTTTCTTTGCAGCACATTGGTGGGAGTCATTTGGTGGCCAGTGTCCTCAATTGCAAAGGCTTGCAATTAGAGTCCTCAATCAAACTTGCAGTGCTTCAAGTTGTGAGCGCAATTGGTCTGTTTTTTAGTGCATACACATGAAGAAGAGAAACCGTTTGGAACAAAAACGGTTAAATGATCTTGTTTTCGTGCAATACAACCTTCGACTGAGGAGGAACCAAATGATGAGCAAAACACCTGATCTAGATCCCATTATGTTGGACAATATTGATCCAACATCAGAATGGGTGGAGGAGACTGAAGATCCTATGTTTGAGACTGATTTTGATATCGACATGGCTTTAGCGGGGGATGAAGCAGATTATGTGGCGGCATCAGAACTAGGATCAGTAGCGGCATCAAGAAAAGGCAAAGAACCAATGGAAGGCACTAGTTGTGCAAATCGACAAACTCGTGCTTCCATTAGGCCCACTTCTATTGTCATTGGTGGCATTGATACTGAGGTTGCAGATCAGGCTGAGGCATCCTCAGACTCTAAACCAGATAATGTCTATGTATCTCCTGATAATGATTCTGTGGCTAGTAGTGGTGATGAACTTGATGATTGATCATGTGTACACTGTAGACTTGTTGTAGGCCAATGGCCTCATAGCTTGCAGCATTGTTTTTGGACTTTATAGGCCATTTAGAGCCTCATTATTTATGTATTTTGCTATCTTGTCGATGATATGTATTGCACTCGGTGCCATTTTGATATATTCACCTTTACATGGTATATAAATCAGCAAACTTTGCATAATTTGTCTCTATTGGCTTGGAATCATGGTTTTACATCTTAAAAATAGTTTTGTTTCATCAAAAATTAATTATTTAATGTTTTTTTAAAACCGGTTGATTTAGACCAAACCAATCCCGATTAGACCAGTTCCGGTCGGTAAACCGGTTCATTAGGTAGACCAGTCCAGTCACCGGTTTCGGTTTTAAAAACATTGGGTATGAGTAATAAAAATTACCTCTCACCCTCAACTTTCTACTATCACACACTTTGAGGGGTTAATAATGTGTTTTGGACCCTCAAAACCCACATTTCCTAAGTTTAGTGGAAATTGTGGCATTTAATTAGGCTAGAATTAAATAAAATAGAGAAAAATAAATTATTCCATGTAAGAGAATGACATGGAAATGACTTGAAAATTATCCTAAGTCAAAGAGTTGAGTCAACAGACATGTCGAAGATGACTGAGCACACTACATCATAAATAAACCATTATTTGACAAAATCGAATTTCCCAAAGATAAAGCATCATGTAATATCCCTAACCCGGAATATTCCTCAAACCCCAGCAAAATCTCAACCAGGAAAACGCACAAGTGGTATAGTAGCCGAGAAAATCACAGAGATATAATGACAGAGATATAATAGTAGTGCAGCAACAATAATGGACATATGAAATATAAACAGATACACACGAAATGCAGCAAGAAATGATAAGCCATTATTATACTAAGTAAAGGAATGAGTACAGAGGTGATCAGAAGGACGGCACCTCGACTTGTACAAGGCAAGTGAAGAAATACATTCAGAATAACAAAGGAATGACTTCACACTGATCAGCGTCCCAACTGCTGGAAAACTATCGTGCTGTTGCTGCTGGTGGAAATGTGAGGATTTGGGTTGCTCCTCTCCTCGGAAAAGGCTGAAACTCTGGAATCGGACTCTACTCAAGAAACCCAGAAAAACCCAGAAAGCTTTTCTGAAATGGCCGAACCCCGAAAATCACCCCCTTGGGGTTCTGCGCAGTTCCTCAAAGACGCTCATGAAACTGCTGCTAGAATGCTGATGAAACTACTGCTAGAATGCCAAGGGAAATACCTTGCCCGAGCAGGCACTCGAAGTTCCCCAGGGCTAAGGGTGAGATCTCCTAACGGAGACACTCAATGCACTAAACAGTGTTGCAGACTAGCTAAACAACTAGCGTGCTCTAAGTCGAAATGACTATCACAAATGCTCATAACCGGAATGATCCCAAATGAGGGGGTTCCTCTCTAATTTATAGCCTCTGCCTCTCACAATCCCTAGGCTCACCTTCTCCTGCGTGATCCCCTTCTTGCCATGTGTTCCTTCCCTCCTGTGCAGTCCCTCCATGTGTCTGCGTGGGCCCCATTTCTGCGTCCCCCTTTGGCCCCCTTGGTTCCCCCTTAAGCCACAACGTTGTGCTACCTAGGAAGTGACTTTTTATTCTAAAGTGAGTTATATTCACCCTTCCTCACTTTTTATTTACAAATAGCTATAGAAGGCAAAATCGAACAAAATCGAATATTCCAATTAGCCATAGCTAATTAGGAACATTACAGTCTCCCCCGGAAAAATGTTGCTTGTCCTCAAGCAACTAAAGTGATGGATGCTGTAAGATCTCCTCACTCTCCCAAGTGGCATCCTCATCCGGCAAATTCTTCCACCTCACCAAGAATTCCCAGACCGTCCTGCTCCGCAACCGCCTCTCCCTAGTGTCAATGATAGCCTTTGGCTGCAATACCAAATGCCCCTCATCATCCATGGGTGGTAGCTCATCCGTCACGATCACCTGCTGTCCCAATGCCTTCTTCAGGCATGATACATGAAAAATGTTATGAATCTTGCTGCCTCGGGGCAGCTCCAACTCATATGCAACCTATCCAATCCTGTGTATCATCCTGCATGGCCCATAAAAGTGGGGCTTGAGCTTCCCAGCCCCCTTCTGCTTCAATGATGACTGTCGATATGGCTGTAATCGTAGGTAAACCATGTCCCCTACCTCGAACTGCCTCTCCACCCGACCCTTGTCGACATACAACTTCTGCTAGTTCTGCATTGTAGCCATGTTATCCTTGAGAGCTCGGAGGATATCCTGACTCTCTTGGATCCAAATCTTGGCTCTAGAAGCCCGGCTATCATCAAACATCACGTTGACAAAAGATAAAGGATGATGCCCATATAAGGCATAGAATGGCAATATACCAATGGACATGTGATGTGAAGTATTATAGCAGTACTCCCCCAGATGTAGCCACTTTAGCCATGCCCGCTGCTGCCCACTGACATAGTTACGCAAGTAGCCCTCCAGCCACTTGTTAACTATCTTCGTCTGTCCATCCATCTATGGGTGATAGCTAGTACTCGGTGTCAACTCCGTCCCCACCAATCGGAAAAGCTCCTGCCAAAACCCGCCCATGAAATGGCTATCCCTGTCACTGACGATGGTCTTAGGAAGACCATGTAGCGTGAAGATCTTCCTAAAGAACAGCTCGGCCACTTGTGCTGCTGTATAGTGTGCGGATATGGCAAAGAAATGTGTGTACTTCGTCAGCGATCAACGACGACAAAGACACAATCCTTGCCCTGTACCATGGGCAACCCTGTGATGAAATCCATCGAAATACTCTCCCATTTCCCCTCCGGAATGGGAAGAGCTGCAATAATCCTGTAGGATGGCTCATCTCTCCCTTGTTCCTCTGGCAAACATCGCACTCCCTGATGTGTTGGAGTACGTCCTCCTTGAGGCCCTTCCATGAGAACCTCTCCCTAATGGCCCTGTAGGTTTTGGTAAAACCCTGATGTCCTACCAATGGGGAATCATGTGATGCCTGGAGTATCTTCCTCTTGAGTTGAGACCCCTCAGTCAAGAAGATCCGGTACCTGTAGTAGATGATCTCATCGACCACCCTGTACCTGTCATCTGCCACCTGCCCATCCAAAACCTCACATGCAAACCTATCCTTGGAGTACTCTACTAAGAGTCGAGCCCTCCAATCTGTATCCAAGCTCATAAGAGACAACGTGGCTGGTCTACGTGAAAGGGCATCTGCTACTACGTTGTTCTTATCTTTGACATACTCAATGTCAAAGTCATATGCTTGGATCTTATTGATCCACTTCTATTGCCTCTCCTGTAGCTGCTTCTACTCCAAAAAGAACTTGAGGTTGTTGTGATCAGTCCTCACCCTGAACATGTTGTCTACCAAATACTGTTGGTACTTAGCCAATTCATGCATGATGGCCAGCATCTCCTTGTCGTATATGGAATACAACCTCTCGTGCGGAAGGAGCTTCCGGCTCTCAAATGTTATAGGGTGACCTCCCTGCATCAATACTTCCCCTCTCCCAACGCATCACACTCCAAGACAAATGGCTGCTTAAAATCTGGTAACGCAAGCAGTGGGTAGCTACTCATAACCTCCTTGAGCCTATCAAAGGCTCGCTACGCTGTATCTGACCAACTAAATGCCCCCTTCTTCGTCAAAGTTGTCAAGGGTGCAGCAAGTTGTGAGAAACCTTTGACGAACTTCCGGTAATAAGTGCAAATGCCAATGAATCCTCGAAGTTTCGTCACGTTTCTCGGCTCCGGCCATTCCCTGATGGCCCTGATCTTCTCTTCGTGGACCCTTACTCCGTCCACCCCTATGATGTGTCCCAGATACAACATCTCTGTCAACCCAAACTCACACTTGGAGAGTTTGGCATAGAACTGTTGCTCCTGTAAGATACGCAATACTGTCTCAATGTGCTGGAGATGCTCCTCCCAAGTCCTGTTGTAGATGAGAATATCATCAAAGAATACCAACACAAACTTCCTAAAATGACTACGGAAGATGTGATTCATGCAGGACTGAAATGTAGCTAGGGCGTTGGTTAGCCCAAAAGGCATCACCAAGAACTCAAAGTGCCCATAGTGACACCTAAAGGCAGTCTTGGGAATATCCTGCTCCCTCACGCGAATCTGATGGTATCCAGATCTCAAATCAATCTTTGAGAAGAATCGTGCTCCCCTCGATTCATCCATCAACTCATCGATCCTGGGTATAGGGTACCTGTTCTTCAGGATCTTCTTGTTCAGGGCCCTGTAGTCAATGCACATCCTCAATGTACCATCCTTCTTCTTCACCAACACCACAGAAGAAGCAAAAGGACTCGTGCTTGGTCGAATGTGCCCAAGAGCTAAAAACTCCTCGATAGCCCGCTTGATCTCGTCCCGATAGGCCTTGGGGTGCCTATAGGGGGTGGTGATCACTGCCTAGATGCCCTGCTCAAGCTCGATAGTGTGCTCAAACACCTGATCCGATTGCTGTCCTGGTGGAATCTCTCCAAACACTATGGCATATTGATCAAGGATGGACTAGGTCTCTAGATGTACTGTCTGCCTTGTAGTCCCTGCCTCTGATGCACGCAACTCCACTACCCACTCTATGTCTCCCTTCCGGAAGACTACCTCCATCCGATGAGCCAACACAGTCTGAGGCAGATATGTATGTTGTCCCCGTATCTTCTCATACCTCCCTGTCTTCTCATCATCCCACTCCATCTCTAAGGTCTTCCAATCCGTCGTGACCTTCCCTAGAGTAATAAGCCACTAAACACCCAGTATGATGTTGGTTTTCGGAATATCGACCACGAAAAAGTGGTCAGTTAGTCTGTAGGTGCCCATCATCACTGAAAGCTCTGGAACATAACGAGCACATGTCATGGTCTGATCTCCTGGGACCAATACTGAAAATCCATCGAAGCTCTTTGTTTGGATGCCCCTCCGCTCAACCATCTGTGCATCAATGAAGTTGTGGGTTGCCCCACAGTCAACCAAAACTAATACGCGCTGGCCATGTACTGTCCCTTGTACAGATACTTGGGAACTCCTCGCAACGCTGCAAGGGCCCCTCCGGTGGGTGAAAAAGATGCACCACCTGTTGCTGCTGGTGGAGGTGGCAAAGGTCCCTATATGGCATGGCTATCTCCTGCCTCCACATCCTCCTCGTTATTCTCTTCTCCACTGCTCTCAGATAAGACCTCAATAAAATGTGCTTTGCCCACAGCACATCTATGTCCTGGTGCCCACGGCTCCTGACATGTGAAGCACAACCGCTTCTTCTTCAGCTACCTCTTGACATCGTCCTCAATCTGTACTCGTCCTGGATTCCCCTTTGGAGGTGGAATCCCCACATCCTTCCCCTTAGACTGAAAACGCTGTCTTTGGCGGTAAGGTGTCCGAATCCTGGGCAAACATCCTGTAGGTCCCGGGTCATGCTGATAATGTCCTGGAGCGTAGCTGGTCTAATGGATCGGACTAGACCCCGAAGTGGCTCTGCTAACCCCTCAACATACATATAAACCCTCCATGCCGTGGAGAGGTATGACACCATCACGGAGACCCTTAAGAAATCTGCAATGTAGGTCTCTGGGCTCCCCGTTTGTTTGAGCCTTGTCAGCTCAACAAAATGCTGCTCTGGATCCCTCCGATCAAATCACTCCATCAGTCTCCTAGTAAACTCGGCATATGTTGTCACTGTGGAGTGCCCCAGTGTAACCATCCTATGAAACCACCAATCCTGGGCCTCGCCATCCAAATGCAACGTTGCCACCTTGATGGCCTCTGCCTCCAACATCTGGTTAAGATGGAAATAAATGTCTAGCTTCTCCACCGAAGACTTTGCCGAACTGTTTGATGAGCCATCAAACATAGACAAGTGGAATCTACTCACTGCACGGTGGGTATCGCCATCATGATAATGCCGGTACCCTCTGTGATGGTCGCAGGGTCTGTTATCCCGCTGGAGCTGAACAAAATCTCTGAATGAGAGGGCTTTCCTGAACTCCTACCCATAGGCCTGGTACTTTGCAAAATAATCGCCCATATGTCCGGGCTCTGCCTCCTGCTGGGCTACTACCCTCATCTCTGCTCCTAAGAAAGTGGGCATGGTAGAGTGTGTAGGGGCATGTGAGGCTACCTACTACGCAATATCACGTTGCTCTGGCAAGTGATGGGATGCACCTGATCCCTCACCAATCTGAAAAACTCGTGGGCTCTCACGTTGTCTGGCCTCTACTGCTGTGAATCTCTGCCCCATCACCTCAATCTGTCTCGACAGATCCTGAACTAATTTGAGGAGCATATCTGCAAATCTCTTCCTGTCCTCCTCTGCCATCTGCTCTGCGTCCACTACTCGCTCTCTCTATTCTGCGTCTACCACAGGTCCCTCTTGCTCTGCATCTGCCACAGGAACAGAATCACCCTCTCCGTAGGTATTCTCCAACCTACGTTCAGTACCTTTGTACCTCCTACCTCTGTGACAAATGTATGGTTTTTCCCCCGGTGTCATAGATTGTCAGCTCCACAGGCTGAGCCAGATCTATGCTATGATACCACTGTAATATCCCTAACACGAAATATTCCTCAAACCCCAACAAAATCTCAACCAGGAAAATGCACAAGTGGTATAGTAGCCGAGAAAATCACAGAGATATAATAGTAGTGCAACAACAATAATGAACATATGAAATATAAACAGATACACACGAAATGCAACGAGAAATGCTAAGCCATTTTATTATACTGAGTAAAGGAATGAGTACAGAAGTGATCAGAAGGACGACACCTCTACTTGCACAAGGCAAGTGAAGAAATACACTCAAAATAACAAAGGAATGGCCTCACACTGATCTGCGTCCCAGCGGTTGGAAAACTATCGTGCTATTGCTATTGGTGGAAATCGAATGAGGATTTGGGGCTGCTCCCCTCCTCAGAAAAGGCTGAAACTCTGGAATCGAACTCTACTCAAGAAACCCAGAAAAACCCAGAAAGCTTTTCTGAAATGGCTGACCCTTGGAAATCACCCCATTGGGGTTCTATGCAGTTCCTCAAAGACGTAATGAAACTACTGTTGAAATGCTAATGAAACTACTGCTGGAATGCCAAGGGAAATACCTTGCCCGAGCAGGCACTTGAAGTCCCCTGGGGGTAAGGGTGAGATCTCCAAACAAAGACACTCAATGCACTAAACAGTGCTGCAGACTAGCTAAACAACCAGTGTGCTCTAAGTCGAAATAACTATCACAAATGCTCATAACTGGAATGATCCCAAATGAGGGGGTTCCTCTCTATTTTATAGCCTCTGCCTCTCACAATCCCTAGGCTCACCTTCTTTTGCATGATCCCCTTCTTGCCATGTGTTCCTTCCCTCCTACGCAGTCCCTCCATGTGTCTGCGTGGGCCCCATTTCTGCGTCCCCCTCTGGCCCCCTTGGTTCCCCCTTAAGTCACAACGTTGTGCTACCTAGGAAGTGACTTTTTATTCTAAAGTGAGTTATGTTCCCCCTTCCTCACTTTTTATTTACAAATAACTATAGAAGGCAAAAATCGAACAAAGTCGAATATTCCATTTAGCCATAGCTAATTAGGAATATTACACAGCAGTTGCACATGTGGAAAATCGAATTTATTAGAGGAACTCATACACTAAAGGAATATTCTATGGAATATTTAGACTGAGGATTCCGTGGGCCTTCTCTCACTGTTAGCTCGAAGTGCTTCTACACTTAGCACTTCACATGGAGAATTACGATTTTCACTAAAGGAGATCATGCAATTCCTAGGGATCTGTGCAGAGCATATTTGAGATCATCATCTGAGGTGGCAACACTTGGTTCAAGTTTGATTTGATTTGACGGGAGTTATCTCATTGCTCTGGTTCACTCATGGATAAGTTTACTATTCCATACAAAAAATCGATTTTCTTTGCATGCCACATGAAGAATTTGATTTGCCTTGATGTCTCTATCATCTCCACTTGGAACTTGACTTGCTCTTTCTTGGGATTTGCTCCGAGTTCAGTTTTCACATGCATTTTTCCTTGGGATTTTCTCCCAACTCTCTATATAATGATGCTATGGGCTCTCATATTGTATCATGTAATACGAGCTATTGTGCTTGAGGAGACGCTGCGGAAATGTATTCACTACTTGCAATATAATACAACAGTCTTTAAGGTAAATTGTGATGGTGTTCTTCTCCTTGCAAATGTGGTATACTTGACTTGTTGTTATGTTTCTACTTATTTCCTCATGTCATTGTTTCTTTCATGCTTGTTTCAAGTTATGTTAGTATGCAGCTATCTCATATTAGCGTAAGAATTACTTATTTGCTTTAGGAAAAGAAATTTTCTAGTGGCTATTAGATGTATCTCTAAAAAATCTTTCCACTGCACTTATTTAATTTAATGTGGATTTAATGATTTGTGGTGAAGTTTTATAAAAGAATCATTCTTTGGTCAAGCTTTTCAAGCGTGAGGGGAAATTTTCGGAGAAATCAACCCATTCTTGAAAACTATTCAAGGAGAACATGCATGTGTTGAATTCCAAAGTCTCATCTATATCTTATTTGTCTTGTAAGGATTCTTTCAAGTTTCTTAAGGCTCTTATTTCTTGCATCAAAATATCAAACTTAAAATAATTTTATTTTTTATGTATTGCACTTCATTTATCAATATCTGGCTATTTCAAAGAGCTAAGTTATGGCTAGTCAAAGAAGAGAGCTTGCTTATGCTCTTTGGCCTAGCCTCTTGTAGATTATTTTTTGTAACATATTTTGTAGTTTTCTTAAGCTAATATTTGTTGTGTTGTTGTAGCCATTTCTAACTTATTCTCTTGCAGCTACTTGAGGGATTCGTCATAAAACAAAAACTACTTACAAGTTTGCATGCAGGACCTTGGGGCTCGAATTTACAGACTACTTCCACCTTTAGGCCGAGTTCTTGTTGGACAAGTTTGTGTTCTTTTGGCCATATTTTTCTCTCTCTTGGTCGTGGCCATAGAGGAGGCTTATCCTCTCTTCTCCTTCTTCAAAAATATGCATTTTGTTGAGCCTTTGTGGGCCTCAAACTGCAGAAAGTTTCATCTTGAAAAGGTCTATGTTTTGAAGCCAAATTGTTTAGACATTCCTTGGATTTTAGAAAAGACTTCATTGTCTTTTCCTTCTTGTAACAACTAATAAAATTTCTGATTTTGGGAGTGTGGGTTTTACCCATTGGTATCCCTATCTCTCCACCTTTTGGAGAGGCTTGGTGGTTTGATTTTGTTGGTTTATTTCATTTTGCATGCATATCATATAATTGGGAAATTAGCACAACATGCATCACACTCATTTTGCATGCACTTTAATTTAATTTACTATATGCTTTAAATCCATAACAAGTTCAGATTTTTGCATGCAAACACTTTTTACTTGATCTTATTTGGCTTGAACATATTTCCAAGTTTATTTATGCTTCACCATTAAACACATCTTACATGCATCAAGTATTTGGACAAATTTTCTCCCTAATGTAACATTCTCTTTCATGTCAAGTAAGTACATTTCAAGTTGAAGTTAATTTTCATTGTTTGGTTAATTCACTTACATGCCCTAAGCATCACTAAAACTTACCTCCAACTTAAGTTGTTTGAAAAGATTTTTTAGGGATCCTATACCTCTATTGACTCTTCATTGTGATATCCAAATCTATGGGTAAGGATGAAGTCTGAGGACTAGAGTTCAGTTGTAACTTTGTTTTAGCGCTAGTTAATAAAATAAACCAAGAACACCATTTCATCACATTTACTTTACTTGCAAAGTTCCTAAATTTCTTGCTATCTTGATAATTAAAAGTTTCACATGCAAATCTTATGTCAAGAAGCACTTTGGATGCAAGCATTGTAATCTCTTAATTTTGCAACAAATTTAATTTTCTTGTAGTTGGAAATTGGCTTACCTTTGTAACTTAATTGCATATAGTAGTGAATGGTTGATTTCACTTTCAAGTGCTATTATTTTGGGTTGCAAACTTAATTGCATGTTGTCATCTTGGTATAACATTTGAGTTATTTTTATCATCTCATTCTCACAAGTAGATTTCTAATTGTATCATTTTGATCAAGATAGTTTCCATGCTTTGATTTGTAAACTTGTTCATCTTAAAAGCATTTATAATATCTCGTGTTAACAGTTTATGGTTTCACCTTTTAGGATTACTTTGGCTTTCCATTTGAAAGCATTTCACTTCATTTTAGGCAAATACAATTTCATTTCTTAAAGAGCAATACTCTGAAGGCATTGGTTGTTTATATATTTCATGCTTATCTTATGTATTGATCGTTATTGTTCATATCAGTTTTTGCTTATAAATTTAAAAAAAGGTAATCTATTTGACTTTTAACAACTCTCCTAGAAACTCACATTTTTAACTTAGTTTTCCTTTAGGGACCACCCCCCTTAGCTAACCTAGGAGATAGCTTAAACGGAGAGAGTTGGGATTAGTGTGACAGCGCCTTCTCTGAATTACCTGCCACCAACCACACCTTGTGAGGTTGAAGCTTCTCTCACTAACCTGTAGGTAGGTGTAGGCGACAGGAGTAACAAGCTCAACTTGAGCACTTGTGGGGTAAATAAATTCAATTTTTCTCTTTTTGATTTCATTGATGAAAATATCGACTAAAGCTACTAATTTTCAACAGTTGTGCAGGTCAATGTGAAGATTGATTGTTGTTGACGGTTGATCTCAATCATGGTTGTGTTAGTTCAATTATTTGCTGGGCCAAGCTTATTGAGGTTCAAATCGTCATTTCAGAAGCTGTACAGTGCATAGGAGGGCTCAATTTATTGGATGTAGCCAAGCATAAAAGCTACATCGGAATTGCAACAAGCAAGGGCCACATCGTTGTACGTGGCTTCCAAGGCATGTAAAGGTCGAATAGTTACTAGATCAACCTATTGAATTGAGGTTATTGATTGCATAGAAGGAGAGTATCGTGTCACTAACTGGTGAGAGGCTGAGCTAACTGGGAGTTTGATCGGTGTTTGTGCAACCACGTAAACATTCAAGTGATGAAAAGTTGACTGCATCCAGCTACAAAGGTACCCAGGAGGGGGATCAGGCCATGGTTTGAGATAGTATGAGTTCACAGAAGAAGTGCACATGTTGTTTGATCAAGAACTAAAAGTCTATATTGCTGGGATCGAGTTGCTTTGAAGAGCTCGAATCTTATAGAACTCATCGATCTCGAATGATAAGAAGAAACTGTCAGGGGCGGTTTCAGTTTTAATGGTTCCTATTATTCAGGGCACTAGAGGAGTTCTACAAATAAGGCACATTTGCATGGGCACCCTGGTTTGCTAGTTGTGCAGTGGCATTGCCACAGGGGTTTCGACAACATGAGATCCTTGTTTCAAATCATAATTTTGGAGGGAGGAGTATTGTTGATCAGAGGATGCCAATGCATATAGTTTGAGTGTGCATTGGTGGGCAGTTCAAAGTTATATGTTTTGTGATCAATGATCAAATTGTACTGGTTGTGAAATTAGACTCTAGATGTATACTTGTGCATGAAGGAATATTGTGCACAAAGCATGTTGTTGTGTGTAACAAGTGCCAGAGTTTACTGAAGTGTTGAAAGGAGTTATGTGTACATACAGTACTCAGAAATCAAGTTGCAAGTATATTCGAGTGCAGGGATCAATGCAGCAGAGAGTTGGTGCGAATGGTCAAGCTAATGTGAATTGATCAAGTTTTGGATGCAAAGGTCAATAGCAATGGCAGAGCAGAAAAATTCTCGTAATGACGAAGTGTTGCAGATGACAAAGTATGAGGATTGAAGTGTGATTGTTGGAGAAGATTTGATTGTCTACCTATAGCAGAGAATATGAATTGTTTTGTGCAAGGCTCAGTTGAGCTAAAAATTGCACACTTGTAACTGAGTGTATGCTGGTGCATTGTATTGTAGAAATAGAAAGTAGGGTATTGCAAAGTATATGTGTGTTAACAGTGCTATTGCAGCGCTATTTTATTAGTATATAATGTCACATGTATAACCTTGTATACTTATAGTGTTTGTGCAAAGTCTATATGTTTGCAATGCCTTGTGAGGGTAGATCTCACGAGTATGTATGATGGGTAGAGCGCATTGGGTAACTTTTGTGTTTTTTGTATTATGGATAATAGTTGTTGGTTATGATGTATTGTGTGTCGACAATGAGCGTTTCAGACAGAGACTAATGCAAAGATGTTTAATGTATGTCGTTGTCCATGTATGGTTGAGTGAAATATTGTACCCATGAAGGGAGATGTTTTTTGTATAGTTAAGTCACATATTGATGTTGTTGAGAGTGTGGTAGAGTTGGTATATTGCAAAGGGTTTATGTAGCTGCCTTTGATGCATGGTTGTTCGAGTAGAGAATTATAGTGTTGTAGATTTTGTCATGGCCTTTGTATTGCTAGGCATGTATTTGTCATAGTATTATCGTGAGGAGTTATCAGTCTTAGTTGTATGGGTTGAGGTATTTTAGAGAGTTCATTGCTAGTGTTATTAATATATTACTATTGAGTACTGAGGGAGGTTTTGCTACACATTAAACGCGAATAGTACATTGAATAATGGAGTATTTAAAATGCCTCCTAAATCAACATAATAATACCTTAATGGACTGCAATATAGACCAAAGAAAAAGACAGAACAATAGACCTTTCTTAAGAGGAGTCCATGCTATTCTAAAGCTAGAGAAGCTGAAGGATCTACAAAAAGAATAGGTGATGGGAAATTTTCTCTTTGCAGTTGGGTCAGATTTGAAGATCACGAAAGTGACCAAGAAAGCCCTCCTTAATCAGGGGAAATTAGACTCAACTTTCCAAGGTGAACCGATCTGATTTGAGGATTCTAACTAGGCCCTAAAACCATCCATGCTTTCCTTAAGACAATACAAGCTCTTGGACACCCTTGTGAAGTGGTAAGACTTATAGTTGCCTCTTGTCTTAGTGAGATCATACAGCTAACTTCACCCATGCCTCCTTACAATGATAACAATATGAGGGAAGTTTTCCAGCTGCCAGAAGAAACTTTTTAGGAGTTGCATGATACCCTGAGTCCTACTTGTGGAAGAAAGTTCAAGATTTTAGAGATCATGGTTGGACTTATGGGTAACCATGATGTCGTTTACAAGACGTTGTAGTCCAGATTGTGGTCATTTGTTGGAAGGAACAGATTATATCACCTGCTTCTTATGAACTAGCCGAAAGGTTGGTTGAGCAGAACATGAAACTGTTCAGAAGGAAGCTAACTAAGGAGGAATTGATGAGGATGAAAAAGCAAATTTGACCATCTGATCATTTGAGTAGTAAGAACAAAGATGTAAAAGTCCAAACAAGCATCAAGAATGAATTGAGAAGGAAAAATCTTTGCTTCAACTGCAAGGGGGACCTTTTGGGCCTAATAAGTCATGCTCAAGTAAGATGGTAGAGATGACAACGGTAGAACAAGAGGAGATTTATTTTGATCATTCTGATGAGGATTCCTCTACCATAGTTGAGTCCATTGATTTTCACAAGGATACCTTTGAAGAGCATGAGCAATCATGTGAAGATGTTGATAGCAGCTCACTTGTGCATCCATGTTTGTGTTGAATTTTGTAGTTATGTTCAATCTTTATAATTATTAATTTAGTCATTGATGTAATTATAACGCATGTTCTTCATGCTATTGTCAAAAGCGAAAAATATTTGACATGTTCTTCATGCTATTGTCAAAAGCGAAAAATATTTGACATGTTCTTCATGCTATTGTCAAAAGCGAAAAATATTTGACATGTTCTTCATGTCGGCTTTTAAAAGAAGAAAATTTGAATTTTGAAATGTAATTTTTGGCTCCAAGAAGCCAAGTCAGTCGTCCTCCCAATCAAGTCGGCTCCAGTGTAGACGCACCCATTCAAATAGCCAATCTACTATATATATGAGGCATTTGACCTCCCTCCAAGTACACAATTTGGATATGTTTTGTTCAAGCAAATTCGACCTGTTGACGCAAGAGAAAGGGACAATTCTAAGGCACTGTCTTAATGAAGAAAAAGATTAATCCTTGATGAAGAATCTCAGTCTGTGAGGCCAATGAAGGTTTGTCTGATGCCAACAAAGGAGAAGTCTGAGGAAAGCCATGAAGAGATATAAGTCTAGTGAAGAAGCCAAGAAGAAGTTTGATTTTGAGGTTAAATATAAGCCTATCGAAGAAGATGATTCTGAGGCAGATTGAGCTGAAGCAAACCATGTGCAGGAGCAAGCTCAGCTAGATTGAATTTATTGGGCAGTGTGATGACTTGATTAGGAGGAAGATGGTTCAAGTTTGACCTAACTACATTGTTGGTCAGTTTGACCTTGTATTTCGTTGATGTATCTCTGTTGAATTTGATGATTTCTCTAAGGAAAAGGTTGTTAGGTTTTTCCCCCATGTGGGTTTTCCCAAGGTAAACTCTTTTGTTCTTTGTATGGTTCTCTTCATGATCCTATTGTCATTATTATGGTGTTGATGTCTTCTGTGTGATTGTTGGATGATGGAATAATGAGTAAGAATTTGAATAAGATCTAAATCGTCTGAAGTAATTATCAGTATAGAAGACCCTATATAAAAATCAACAATTTGATGGCTGAAAATGATGAGTAGCAGATTGATCCCATGTGTGAAGAAAGCCAAGGAGAAGACATTTAAGGAGACTTGAGGGACGAGCCACTAGTAATGATCCAGCCTAAAGAGCACTCGAAGGTGCAAGGACATGAGGAGGATGATATGCATTGTGTGCATGATGAGCCATCTTCAGAGAGCCATTTGAAGGCTCAAGTTGGAGTCGTGGTCAAGGTAATTGAGCATCAGTCTTTGGGGCCAACCCTTGATGAGGTGCAAGCAAATGGATGTATCTAGCAAGGCTACATCATTTTTAGGTGAGAGCCGCCAGAGGGAGATTGAACATATCAAGATAGATCTTATGGCAATGAAGGAGCAAACTCAGACACTTCGAGGCATTATCTTGCAGAAGATCAGTAAATTGGAGGAGCTTGGAGTTGTGTGTGCCAAGTCAAAGGCCAAGCCATCTATCATTGGGGAACAATTAACATCCCTAAGTAGGAAACTAGGGGAGTATATTCCATAGTTACAAAGCAACACTCTTCAGGAGTACATAGACCGGGCTTGCAGTACCATCAACCCACCTCTTTGCATTGGAGAGAGAGGGACAAATTTTTCTACATGGATCTTATTGGTGGACCGAGCGGAGGAACATGAGTTGATCATGGAGTAGTCTTGGCATAGTGTACTTATTCCATGTGCAAGTGTTCATGCATTCGATCCTTCCCATGGGATGGATTGGCTAGAGATTATGAGTTGGTTTTCTATTAATGGGATGCCCCTTGGAGAGATATTTTCAATTAGGAGTATAGCACAACAAAAACCCTTAGACATGAGGGATATGAGATGCTTGAGGTGGCATTAGGATCCAGGCATACCTATTGATGACAAATTTAGTCAGAGGTTGGTTTGGGATCCAAGTATTGAAGGATCCAATTCATACCTTGGTGGCAAGGAGGCATGATGTAGCACCATGGTTTGTATGGGATCCTGGTATCGGTCTACAAATGCCTCTATTGTTACCAAATGTGGATTGCTTGAAAGCAAGCAATCTTGGGGCAGGAGGATTTGTAATGTCCCCATTTTCAATTTTCCTTATGATGCAGTTAGGATGAATATCCAGGATGTGTGCAGCCAGGTTATAGGAGTGGGATCACATCATCAGTGGGCCCAAAGGGATTTTGGAGGAGTTTTACGAGGTTCGATGGGGTTCGCTCATTATATCTCATCATCAAGGTCAATTATGCATAGTTCGTTCTTGGTTCCATTGCATTCTAATGATTCCCGTAAAACAGAGTTATTATCAACATATTTTAATTGAATACACTTAGAGTGTCAATTGGGGAGGATTATTTGGAGAAACACCTTAATGTAATAGCTTGTTGGAACCAGAATGGAGAGATCTACAAGATGTGATGGTGAAAAGTGACTTTCGGTTGCTGGAGGAAGCATGGTGGCAGATTAATCATTTCCCAAGATTAAAAGTGACTTTAATTAGTCATTTAATTAAATAAAAGAAGGGAAAAGTGCTTAATTAGAGAAAAGGCCAGAAGGAGAAAAGTGACTTGAATAAAATAAAATAAAAAGTCACTTAAATTGAGAAAAGGAGTGAAGCTTCTAGAGTCAGAATAAAAAAATAAAATTAAGTACTTCTAGAAGGTCGGAGAGAGATTCATCCAACCTTTAAAAGGAGGAGAAGCAAGTCATTTGGGGATATCTTGGATTGAGTATATTTTCTCCTGGAGAGTTTATGAAAAGTTGGTTTTTAGGATCAAGGAGCCCAAGATGAAAACCTTGGGTTTCATTTGTGAGTTGGATGAAACCCCAACCCACTGTTGAGGAGATTTCATTCAGAAATCTCACAAAGCTTAAGCGACATCAGTTGGAGATCAGATCTGGGGCAGATCTGATGATTGGAATGGGGATCATTCAGATCTTCATTTTGGATATCATCTTTAGTTACAATTTGAGAGGTCGAGATTAGTATTGAAGCTAGTTTGGAGGTCACCAATTTTCAACTTAGCTATTGATATCTTGTTTTGGCATGCAATATTTAATAAAATAAATAAATAAAGTTCATTTCTTGTGATTCCTCGTGTTATTTGAGTGTCTAGTTTTATTTCTGCAACATGTCTCATGTTACATATATAATTGCAGTATTTTATCAATTTGTTGGAGTAGCAACATTTGTCTAAATTATAGATTTTACTTTAATTGTTGGCATTTTTCGGTGAAATTTCCTTCGTGTTCCTGGATAAAA
>APFE031586896.1:0-23574 GCA_000404065.3 Pinus taeda | reverse complement strand
GAAGGGATATTACACACGGTCCATCTAGTCAAATAAATGGAGAACATTTCCCAGGCAAAGTGAATGGTAGTCACTTGAAGCCCTACATGGGTGGGCCTGCTATCTGACTAGCCGGAAGAAGCAGAGTCTTCGTGCTCCAAGGATCCAAACAAAGGCACGGGACTATCAACATATGCAGCAGATACCGATACAGATGTAGAGAACCAGTTCAGACACAGAGGTCTCCTAACAGCGTATGCAACAGATCCAACAAGCAACAGCTCAGTGTGCTGCTGACCTCCGCGCAGTTCAAGAACAGTTGGAGGGACTCTACGCAAATATCGCCACACCGATAGAGTGACTCAAGGGCGAGTCACAATGTTTGTGGTGGGGGCCTGTTGGGCATGGAATCCCCACAAGGCATGTTTTGGGGCTCAAAGCCCAAGTTTTGACTGAATCTTGTTGTAAAGCTTCGTGAATTGCGGGCACGAGGCGCAAAAGTACAATAGGGTCACAGGGTTGTCTACCCTAGTGTTGTAATGTAATGTCGACTGGATAGACCTACCCATGGTCCGCGGACCATAGGATTGTATAAATAGAACGAGGCTCTAAGTGTACAAAAGAGAAGTAGGAACAAGTCTAAGTGATTGAGTCGCAAGTTGAAGTGTGTCTTTGGGTTTTAGAGTAGGAGAAGGCTCTACAGCTGAGTACGTAGAGGCCTAGTAGTCTGCAACTGAGTGCGCAGGGTGAAGTCGAGTCTCTAACCGAGGAAGGAATTAATAAAGAGAATTTTTGATATAATTTTGTGTATCTGTTCTTGGGTTAATGCATGTTTGATATAATTTGCAAATACTCTATTTATTGACTGCGCGCACCTGTATGAATGGTTTATGTTGTTAAGTACAACTTAAAGCATGCAAGTAGGCTAAGATAATCAACTAACATTAGAATACTAGTAAGGTCTTGGGTCATAATGCAGAAGCGCAGCATTCAGCCCCCGAATAGGGCTACGCAAAGGCAGTATATTAGGCTGTGAGGTATGGGAAATTGCGTGAAGCAACCTGCACACAGGGTCAAACCACAGACCACTTGAACTCATCAAACATCTCTAAGGTGCGGAAACCTGGTTCTAGCACCCTCCCTTACTACTTTGGGTGAGACCTCAATCCGCGCTCCGCAGACTGTTGCCGAAAGGGCCAATAGTGCCGAGATTTGTTTGGCTAAATTAACTCTAAACCTGGGTCAGGCCCCTATATGCCAACAAGGGATGAAGAGACACGTCACTTTTGTTGGCCAACAAGGTAGGTTTTCTCAAGTCATCTCCATCTCCAAAATTAATAACTTAAATTCAAAAATTAATTTCTCCCAAACCACTTGGATTTTTAGGCTGGGTAATAGCTTGTTGGAAAGGAAAAATTGAGCTCTTCAATATGGTGAAGGTCTCATGGTGATATTCGACCTCTAAGGAGGCGAAAATTAATTTTTAATGTGACGGTTCCTTTATGAGTGAAAAAATGGAGGTAGGACAGTTAGGCTTCTTCATGGTTTGGTTTCTGATTAGGATTATCCATCATAGGATTATAATGTCATCAAGATAGTGGTGATATACCATTAATAATATTTACTTTTCCATGTCATCATAAACTCTTCCATCATTAGGATCATTCGAGGTAAAAATCCAATACCATATTGACATCAATGACAACCTAGATTAACAGTACCAAGAGTTTGGGATGGTATTGGGGAAGCTCACTCAACATGATATATTTCGATTTCATGCTTCCATCCAGATGGGTATTATTCTTTTGCATCTATTGTTTCTACTGCTAACCAACAAAGCCTATGACCCTTGATTGTGTGAACTGGGTTGAACTCTAACTCATACTCTTGCAAACTAGTCATCCATTTGACTCTTCTTTCACCAAGCTCTTATTGAACAAACATTGATGTGACTACTGGGTGTGGAACAAAGATAATGCAATGATTCTAAAAGAAGTAGGGTCAAAGTGCTTCATCGCCTTGTAGACTGCATAAGGTTTGGATCCTTGAAGGTCAGAATGCATGAAATATATTGGCTGCTCATTATTCTTATCATCCTTTTGTGTAAGCACATCAGTGAGAGAAGTATCAAAAGCGAAATTGTAGAGAAGAAAATCTTTGTTTAAATCTAGGTTGTACAAAGAAGGTGTGTCTATGATAGCTTGTTTGATACAGGAAAACACATCCTTTCCCCTCTTATCCCACTTGTATATCACATCCTTCCTTACCATCTCTTGCACGGTTTTCACGATATGCGTGTAATCAAAGATGAATTTGCGAAGAAAATTATTCTTTCCCAAGAGGTCCTACACAGTTTTCTTGTTTACAAGGAAGGGAATTTGCGTTATAGATTTGACCCTCTCCAAGTCCACCTTAATCCCACTCTTCACAATAATGTGGCCCAAGATATTACCCTCGAACACTGAAAAAATACTCTTTTTGGGATTAAGGGAATCTGTTACACAACATTTTTTCATTGTCCCTGTACTCCTCGTTCCTTGTGTTGGCTGATAATTGGTGTCCTTTAAAACTCCTAATTACCCCACATTAATCATCAACCTGGGCAAGTCCTTTTATTTCAAGAGTGTACACAATATGTGCATGCTATGAATTCAGAGAGTAATGTTTCTTAAAATGAAGTATAGATATTTAATACAAGAACAGACAGATGCATCTAATAATCTCAAATTGCAATCATCAAAGGAAATATGACATCTAAGCTTCAAGATTTAATCTTCTACTGAAATCGTAATCAAATCTCACAAAAGAAATTTAATCAACAATAACATCAGCCAAGAGCACAGTAGCAATAACACATCTCTTCTTAGTTGATTCAATTGGAATCATACCCAATCTCTATAAGGAAATCCAGATGGAAATGACATCAAACTGAGAGTTCAATAGAAATAACCAAACTCTTTACAATTGATTAAATCAATCCGAATAATTATCTAAGTAACTTAATCTGCAATGAATCAAATGACAGTGTTGTAACTCACATAAAGAAAAGATATTCCTTCAATTCAAGAAAACAGTAAAAAGAACATAAGATGGGAAAATTAACAAATTAATCAAACTTGTTGAAATCAGAAAGATATAATATAGAGAAGAAGTTTAATCTACCAGAGGTCGGGCCCTTAGCCACCAGCGAATGCTGCTGAGCTACATCAGATAAGGTGAATGAACAACAACCTCAAATTATATATTAATCATTGAACTTGAGTAACATTACAATATCATCGCGTTCTCTCAACAGCACGAGTCTGTAAATTAAAATTACGGTTTGAAATAATAAGAATTCCCCCTTTCTTCCTACAATCGTCTCCTTTTATAATTAGAAAGGGTAAAAGATAAATTTGATCCTTTAGGATCTCCCGATCCTGAGGGATTCGCAACCGATTTGTAACTTCAGACACCTTTCCTTTTTCGTGTTGATCCTCCTGATTCGCCCTCACCCTTGTCTGCAACTGACGCGTTCCGTCCTCCATTTGTTCGTTTATGTTGTTCCATCGTTAGGGAACAACAATTGTTCCTTTTATCATTTTTCTTCATAATGAGGAGTAAAAGTCAGTTACTATGGATAAATCTTAACTACGAGTAGTTTTGTCGTTTCTTATCATAGTAAATCAATATATTAGCGCATTAAGATATGAAAAAGATAAGGAACAAGGAAAAATGTAGTGAAATTAATGGTAAATACCTACCCATTTCATGACTCAACATACTCTCTTGCTTACCCCGTTTCATGTCCTCATGAAAAGTAATTAATTCTAATGCAGTGTAGTTAAAGAGTAGGGTGGAGAAGAAGCATCAAAAATTGATCTAAAACCGTGATGTTGAGCCAGGAGTGAAAAAGCCGGTCCTTCCTTTCCTTCAGGAAATTCGTAGATAGACTGATAACCTTCGGGAGGATACCAAATGATGGGGCTATGAAACTGACACCCTAACCAATAAGGTCTTTCTCTCAAAATAAGGTTGCTATAGGTGACAAAATGGGCCACAACTGCTTTGAAATTCCTATAATTAAATGGATCTGTATCCTACACACTACTAGTGGAGACCATCCACCTGAGCTTGGATGTAGCCAAAGAGCTTTCTTGAATGGAGTGAAAATATGATACTTCGCTCTTACAATCTCGTTATGAATAGGCCCCAAAATTTTAATCACCCTTTCCCTTGTCATCAGACTCTTACGATTGTTAATCATTTGCAAAGGGTGGTTGGGTTCACTTCTTACCCAGAAATCCAGTCCATGCTCTTGTCATTGGAATGCGTTATGAGCTTTAAACCATTTAAGTTGGTTAACTGCAAACGAGATAAAGGCCTGGAATTGAACATCTCCCACAAAAGGGTTGGGGTTCTTTTCCACCTCGTTCTCTACTACAAAATTGTGCAGGTAAAATTCGCAAAGAAGTCTTTGAACCTTTACACCACGCTGTTTGCAGCAATATATAAAATATTCAACTGTTTTTAATTCCATTGATTTTCCAAATCTCACGGATTTAATTTTCAAACAGCAAGTATCATTCTAACAAAAACAAGGCATAATTGGTGGTAGGAGACCTGCATGCCAAGACATTTGTATATAATGAGTAGATGATGTCTGTTCGACCTATGACCCTATCTAGTTTGAGCTTGATTCTTTCTATTTTCTTTTCTACTTTCCTGTATCTGTCGAAAGTCTCGCTCTCTATTGCATTCATTTCCCGAAGTTGTCTCTGTAGCTCTTGATATCTCTGTTTGGAAACAATTTCTTGTTCAAGTCATTCTAACATGAGCCGAGCTTGTGCTAATTCTTCCTGAAGATTTAGTATAATGGGGTCATTGTGTGTCATGACATATTTGGCTTGTAAGCTTGTCTGAGTGCTTCTGCTATGAGAAGGGATGCTTTATGTCTGTATTTATTTATTATGGGAGGTCCAAACCTCCGTCTGAGTAGCCATGTCGTAGGAGGGTACATCCTCTCTCTGATTAGTTATACTATAAGAGGGTACATCGTCTGTCTGAGTAGCTACGTCTACTAGAATTGCATGTTGTTCCTTTTGAGTGATAACTGGTTGAGTAGGTATGGGCTTGGTTTGGGTCCCTGTAGCCCTTCCTTCATATAACTTCGTTTGTGCAGCCGCATTTACTATCTCTGGGGTACTGTCCAGAACCTTTCCCGCTTTGATTTCTCTTATTTTTCTTCTGAGCCCTTTGACTGTTTTTTGGAGCTTCTGTTGTTCTTTTCTTAGTTTTTTCAATTTGGCTCTATACCTTTTCAGAGGCGGGACTATTCTACTGACAGTCTCGTTAATGGATTCTACTTCAAAAGAGCCTGGTTTCTCACCCTGGCTCTGTTCTAATAAGACCGTGTCTCGATATTGGTTATCGACTTCCCGAATTATTTATGTCTCGGCTTCTTCTTCTTGTCCTATGTTTTTTGTGCTTAGGCCTACCTGGTTGGTTTCTACTGGGAGCATGTCACCAGATTGGTTCTCTTCTTCTTGAATGGCCTCTACATCTGTTTCTGCTTCATGGCTTACATCTTTTGAGGGAGATAGAATTATGGTATGGCCAGAATTCCCAGGAGATTGGGTTTCTTCTGAGTTGAGATTGAGCAGTCCTTCAGGCTACATGTAAACATTCATGTTGGCCAGGACCTGGGCCATCTCGAAATCGTGCAACAAATCACCTTGGGGGCTCATATTTAGTGTTGAGGGAAGTCCCAATTCATTTCTCTATTCATCTCTAGAATTCCATGTTCCTTCCTAATGGTTTGATTCAGGGTTATCCTGTCCTTCTAACTCTAGTTGCAATTATTGTTCACTTATTGAGCTGGATAATTCTATAGGTTGACTAGCGCTACCTTGGGGATTTTCATACGCTCCCTATTTTGACCTCAACCTTGTGGATCGTCTGCGCTTGCAAGGTATGTTTCCTGAAAGGGCAGTCCTCTTTCTTTTTGGCATAGGATTAGGTGTTGGCAAGGCTATACCTCCTTCAAGGGCTAATATTAGATCATCCCAGGTTGATTGTTGCTAGGCAAGGTTATAACTAACTATTAACCTAATCAAACAATGGTGGTTGACTACTGTTTCTATGTGTTGGGACCATCTCAGCCTTTCGGTAGTGTCATGCAGTAATGAATTCAATAATGCAGGTAAATTAATAGAGCATTTTCATTTTAGAACTGCTAAAAGTTTGAGTTGTCATGGCCTTGCCACATCTTTACACCCATTGCAGGTAACGTAGTTCTAGACGATTCGTGCCAATTCTTCCCATGGCTCTCCAAGAGAGGATGGCCAAACGCCTTTGCCCTTTTAAATTAGCTCATGTCCTTCGTCCCTAAAAGCCTCGATAGCGTCCTACAGCTTCAATTGCTTGCCATCCCATACTGTTCCTTCTGCCAGCAACCCGGATACCTCTGTTATCACAGCGTCTGATACGGTGATTTCCCTGCCTCTTACCACCAATTGTCCATTATGTAGGTTCTGTAAAAATTCGATGGCAATTTCCTCGTTGGGGGGTTGAAATCTCATAAAGTATGCTATCCATCCTGCACGAGCCAGAATTTCCCTGTCTTCGTCAATGACAGCCAGTGTTAAAGGTTCTTGGTGCACTGTTCTTCCTCCCATGGTGCTTGAATTCTACAAACGATTAGTGTAGCAGAGATAGCACAATAGCGAACAAAGCCGAGTGATGGAACAACAAATGGTTGTAATGTCTCTATCAAGTGATACTTTATAAGCATAAATACCATTATTGAGGATTGTTATAATTCCACATGCTCTGTGATCAGGGGATGTTGTATTATTTTGAAAAATCAAATGAAAAGATGACAGTGCATGCGTAAGTATACCGAAGGTCCTTGCCCCCCTTCGAAATAATAGGTTGCCTACAACTGAATGAATGAAAGGATAGCGCGCTGGCGGCGAAGTACAGGGGTGATGTATTGGGTAATGAAAGTGGCAAGGTACGCATATTAATGAAAGGATCATAAAGAATATTGGAGTGATGAAAACAAGGTGTGTAACAAGAATTATCCATAAGTGATAAGATGTAGTGAGGTGATACAATAAAGAAAAATGACAGAATACACAGAAAAAATGCTTTATCGCCTTTATTCCACTTAACTATTGTGATTGATTAAAAATATTAACGCATTCATAAAGGTTCACAGTAAAGTAGGAGCATAGTCTCTCTATAGAAAGATGAAAACATAAGAAGAGGACATTATTATAATTATTGATGTAAAATAAAACTTCAATACCATTAGCAGAGCTTCTGTTGCCTGCAGGCATCTATAGCCTCGACAGAGTTTCTTTCTAACCCTTTGGAACTATGGTCCTTTATGTATAATTAGGAAAGTGCATTATGATATCCACAGTAGATACCAATGTGTTGGCATGGTAACGAGATGAACACATTGCCATTCACTGGGAAGTAGCGAAAAGTGGTCAGGTCGGCTCGTAATGAGACCTCCTATTCCAAGGACTTTATTTCTTGATGCATCCATTGGATCATCTCCCTGGTGTGGTGGCCATAGTGGGAATGCCACTTCGCTCCTTCCTTATGATCATGGTAGGTTGGCTCATTATGAGACCCCCTATCCTCCACCTGTGGAAAAAAAATCATACAATTGTTAGTGAATATATATAGAGGGTGGCTCAGCACTCCTTAAGAGTAGGGATGGCAGAAGAAGTTTGAAGATATCAATAGAAAAGGAAAAAATATGTCCATAATATTATTGATAATAAACAGAGAGAGTTATACGGGACAAGGGAGAACCAGCATGGTACAGATAATCAATCAGTTTGGTTTATAGTGGAAATGAGGACAGTGAAGTGATATAGATAATTGTGTCCTTTCTTTTTCAATATTTATTTATTTTTTATTTATTTTTTATTTTTTAACACTTTCCATTTATATATAGAGGGTGGCTCAACACTCCTTAAGAGTAGGGATGGCAAAAGAAGTTTGATGATATCAATAGAAAAAGAAAAAAAATATGTTCATAATCTTATTGATAATAAACAGAGAGAGTTATACGGGACAGGGGAGAACCAGCATGGTACAGATAATCAATCAGTTTGGTTTATAGTGGAAATGAGGACAATGAAGTGATATAGATAATTGTGTCCTTTCTTTTTCGATCAATACAAAGAAATCTTGTTAAAGATGATAATATTCAAGATATTTACATGTTCCAGTAAACTCCATGCTTGTTGTCCTTAAATATGTATTTGTACTTTTGTGTCATAAAGAGGACCATAAAGAGTCAACTGGGATGGTTTAGGGATGATTATGCAAGGGAAAGAAAAAGGGTGTTCTGAAAAATACTCACAAGGTTTTGTTCCTTGAAGGGAACAGGAGTTGTTCCCTGTAGGGAACAGCAAAGAAAAATACACAAAAAAAGGTGTTTTTCCTTAGAGGGAACAGCAGTTGTTCCCTGTAGGGAAAAGCAAAGAAAAATACATGCAGAAAAGTGTTGTTCCCTATAGGGAACAACAACTATTCCCTGTAGGGAACAACAAAGAAAAAACATGCAAAAAGGTGTTGTTACCTATAGGGAACAACAAGAGAATACACATGAAAATTTGTGTTCCCTATAGGGAACAACAGTTGTTTCCTATAAGGAACAACAAATAAAAATGCACGCAACGAGTGTTGTTCGGGAACAGCAGTTGTTCCCTGTAGGGAACAAAAAATAAAACACACGCAAAAGTGTTGTTCCTATAGGGAACAATAGCTATTCCCTATAGGGAATAGTAGTTGTTCCCTATAGGGAACAGTAGTTGTTCCCTATAGGGAACAACAAAGAAAAAACTCATGAAAAAGTGTTGTTCCCTGTAGGGAACAACAAAGAAAAAAACTCATGAAAAAGTGTTGTTCCCTGTAGGGAACAACAAAGGAAAATATGCACGCAAAAGTGTTGTTCCCTATAGGGAACAGCAGTTGTTCCCTGTAGGGAACAATAAAGAAAAATACTCACGAAAAAGTGTTTTCCCCTATAGGGAATAGCAAAGGAAAATGCACACGAAAAAATGTTGTTTCCTGCAGGGAACCGCAGTTTTTCCCTGTAGGGAACCGCAGTTGTTCCCTGTAGGGAATAGCAAAGAAAAATACTCACGAAAAAGTGTTGTTCCCTGTAGGGAACAACAAAGAAAAATAGGAAAAAAAAACTAATAAACAATCTATTGTTCTAAGCAAATCCAATCAAATAGAAAGAAAACAGAAAAGCAAATTTATGTACATGTTTCAAAAAAAAAAAAATCTTCACTGGACTGGTGTTGTCGAAGAGTTTCCCTCTTCAGCGAGAATTTGTATCGTAGAGTCTGCACGTATCTGTTGGCAAAAGGATTCCCTTGTGAGCGGCTTGTGATAGGGGAATACTCGATGTCCATTCGCTTTAAAAGAGTATCCATAGCCATCGATGGTGGCTAATGTAAGGGTTCCATTATCGTGCACCTCTTGTATCTCATAGGGACCTAACCATCTAGTCTGGGGTTTGCCCAGGAAATCCTGGAAACTAGAATCATACAGAAGTGTCAAATCACCTTCATGGAATATATTTTTCTTGATGAGGGCATCATGCCATTTTTCTCTCTGTTGTTAGATCAGTGCAGTGTGTTGAAGAGCTGATAGCCAAATTTCATCCAATTCATTAATTTGATGTAGTCAGTTAACTTGTGCTTCATTCAAATCCAGACCTACTTCTTGGGCTATCTTCAATGTCTGAATTTCAAATTCTATTGGGAAGATAGGTTCTTTGCCAAACACTAGCTGGTATGGGGAGTATCCTGTGGTATTCCTCCAGGTCATGCGATATGCCCACAGGGCTTCTGGTAATTGGGTAGCCCAGTCACGTCTATTTGAGGCGACTATCTTTGTTAGTATGGCCTCGATTACTTTATTGGTACTTTCTACCTAGTCGTTTTCTTGCGGGTGGTATGGAGATGTGATTTTGTGTAAAATGTGATGATTTTTTAATGTAGCAGCCATCTTATGCCCTACAAATTGTGGCCCTCCATTTGCAATTATTTCTCTGGGCAAGCCATACTGCATGAAAATTTGGAAAATAAAATGGATTACTATGTCCTCTGTGGCCCGTGGTAATGCTTCTGCCTCCACCCTTTTAGTCACATATTCCGTTGCAACTAGTATATATGTCTTTTAATTAGATGATGGGTTTATTGGGCCAATGAAACCTAACACCCATCATTCAAAAGGTTCGATGACTAACTGTGGATGCAAGGGCATCTCGTCAGACTGGCCAGGGCGGCCCATTCTTTGGCAATTATCGCATGCCTGGACAAATTTCTTTGCGTCCTTAAAAATGGTGGGCCAATAATAGCCCATTTGCAAGACTTTATGTCCAGTCCTGTGATCTGCAAAGTGTCCACCGCAAGGTCCATCGTGGCAAGCTTTTAAGATGTCATAGATTTCGTCTTCCCTGACACACTTGCGAATATGCATATCTACTCCTTTGTGAAAGAGGTACCCTCCGATCCCGGAGAACCAATTGTTGTGTTGCACTATTAATTTTCTTTCTCTGGGTGTTAGGTGCTTGGGTGATTTTTCCACTGATAGGTAATTCGGGACATTAGCGTACCATGTTTTTTTCACAGTCACAGCAAATAGGTGCTCATCGAGAAACTAGTATTCTATTGCCACCATGTCGTTTGTCTTTGAAACACATGAGAGGAAGTCTACCACCAGATTTTCCTTTCCTGGTTGATCCTTGATTGTTATGTTGAATTCCTGCAAAAGGATTAACCATCGTGTCACTCTTCCATTCATAATAGGTTTATTAGCTAAATATTTGATAGCAGTGTGATCAGTATACAAAACCACAAGGTATCCTGTTATATAGTGTCTGAATTTGTTAATAGCATAGATTACAGCTAGAAACTCTTTCTCGGCCATGGTGTAATTCAACTCAGCAAGAGTTAAATTTTTGTTGATGTAGTATATCGCATAAGGTTTCTTATATTCCTCTTGGTTGAGAACTACTCCAATCGCTGTATCTGATGCATCGGATGAAATTTGAAATGGTAAATCCCAGTTCGAGCCCCGTAGTACTGGGGCTGCTGATGCTAACCGTTTTAACTCTTCAAAGGCACTGTCACATTTGTTAGTCCCTATAAAATCTATATTTCCTATTAAAGCATATAATGGTGCAGCAATTTGGGAGAAGTTCTTTATGATTCTTCGATAATATCCAGAAAATCCCAAAAAACTGTGTACCTCAGTTTGAGTGCAGGGGGTAGGTATTAAGAGGATTATTTAAATTTTCGTCGGATCTACCTGAATTCTAGCTGCATAGATGTAATGACCCAAGATGACGTCCTCAGTCATCATCATCTGGCATTTCTCGTGGCTTAAGAAAAGCCTGGTAGCAATGCATCTTTGTAGCACTTTCTCCAGCGTCTATAATGCCGGCATGAAGTCATCTCCATAGGGTGTAAAATCATCCATGTACACCTTGAGTCCCTTGTTTATCAAATCTGCAAAAATGTTGAGTATGTAATTACATAGTCCGAAAGGTAATACCCTTTAGGCAAACGTTCCCCAGGGGCAGGTGAAGGTAGTCTTATCTTGGTCTTTAGGGGCAATTTTGGTTTGGTTGTAGCCACTGAAGCCGTCTAAGAAAGAGAAGAGTTTTTTACCGTTCAATGTGTCTAGCACCTGGTCAATGAATGGGAGGAGAAAATGATATTTTGTTTTGCTTTATTAATCTCTCCGTAGTCGACACATATACGCCACTTCCCATTGTTTTTAGGAACTACAACTAATGGAGAAACCCATTTGTTGTAAGATATAGGATAGATGAAATTTACATCTAAAAATTTCTGTAGTTCGGCTTTAACAACATCCTTTAGGTGAGGGTTTAATCTTTGTTGAGGTTGTCGAATGGGTCTCACATATTTCTCAGTATAGATGCGGTGCATACATAATTGGGGGTCAATCCCTTTCATGCAGTGGTATGATCCGGATTGTCCACAGTCTTCTGTTCATTGAGTCGACGTTTCAAACCCCAAAGGGGGTCCATCATCAGGACAATTTAGAAAGATAGACAGGGGGTTCATTCTTTCTATCTTTCTAAATTGTCCTGATGATGGACCCCCTTTGGGTTTTGAAACGTCGACTCAATGAACAGAAGACTGTGGACAATCCGGATCATACCACTGCAAAAAACATCCACAGAAGTCTAAAATCCCTTTCATATCAGGGTAATCCCAAGTGAAAGCCTCTTTATATTTTCTAAGGATTTGAATAAGCTTCTGCTGCTGGTCATCAGTCAGGTTTTTGTTAATGGTTAGGACTTTCCCTGGCTCATTTTCAATGGGTATGCTGTTATAAACAGTTGTTGTTGGTATTGTTTGGTCATTGATATCTTTTAAAGGATCTTCTTCAATTTCGTTATCGAGGGCTGCTTCAATCATGTGACATTTCGGATTAGATATGGCATCTGGATGGTTAGTGTAAGTGTTAATAATGTCATCTTCTGTCTAATTCTTAAATTCAAGAGCATCTGCTACAGTTAGTGGTGATCGAATTTTTTCTGTTAAATATGTTATAGGTTGTTTCCTAGTTTTTATTATAGTTAAGCTTGGCTGAGCTGGAGGATATAAAGCTAATTTCTTCACATTTCTTCCTCTTGCTATAATCAAACTTCCTATTCGACAGCTTATATAAGCATCTGCAGTCGCTAGCCAAGGTATTCCTAGTATTAGAGGATGCCCATCTAGTCGATTTCTAGGATTAATAATCAAGAAATCTACTAGGTGTTCCCAATAATCTACAGACACCATTACAACCTATAATGTCCCTTCTGGTTTGACAACTTTTCGATCAGCAAGTTCCAGCAAGGTCGTAGTTGGATCTAAATTTGTGATGCCAAGTCTTTGACAGGTTGTTGTTGTGATAATATTAATGGCTTCCCCTAGATCGACTAATGCATTGGGGAAGGAACATCCATTTATTTGTACTGTGATTATAGGGTTTCTTGGGTCCTCATATTTCACCGGTGTTTCTCTTCCTGATAATAAATCAGACAAAGTGCCGACTAGGTGGAAAATTGGTGTTGCTTTTATTTTCCTCGTAGGCTTCTTGGTACACAATTCCTTAATGGTTTTTCATAAATTGGAATGTCCTAAATAGCCTGGAGGAGGGGTATTTTTACGCTAAGATTTTTTAATTCTCCCATGAGATCGAAATCAGGATATTCGATTGGGTGAGGTATAATCAATCTTTTTGGGAATGGTGGAGAAGAGGTAATGGTTTGATCATGGCTTTTTTGTTTAACTGTATTCTCCATTTGAGGTATTTGTTCTACAGGTAGTGGTTCTTCTACTTGTATATTTTTATCCTCCTCTGACTCAATTATCCGTCCAGACCGCAATTTGAGTTCATTACACTCTCTCAACTCGGTTCCTGGATCTATCCCTTCAATAATTTGTACCGACTAGACTAGTCTATTGTTGGGATTCGGGTTGGGCTGGGCTGGGAGTTGTGGTCGTAGATTGGATTGAGGATTCTGTTGTAACATGTAAGGTGCTGGTAGTGTAGGTTGAGGCAGGGGATTGTTCCTGCTGGTTGGTTTGTAGGTATTTTCCAGCTTGACTGCCAGTTTTGGTTTTATGAAGTGGAGGGTGGTCATTGCGATGGATATGGATTGTTCTGCCAGAATGGTGGAAAGTAAGAGGAATTTGGCCAACTATTGTTTGGACTTGATTGATTGGACCAAGGTGGCATAGAAAATGCTTGTGGAGACCAATTAGGAAAAGGTGGTTGGTTCTGACATGTAGCTCCTATGTATTGCTAAGAATTATATTGTGAGGGTTGAAAGAATGAAGATGGGTCAGGAGGCATACTTGTTTGTCGTGCTTGCCATTAGCGACGCTGATTTAACAGGTAGACTGGTTCCATTTCTTCCCCTACCTCTTTGAAGACAGCGTTTAATCTTGGAAGCGACAAGAAATATTTTGTGGCATGTTCTTTGGTGCATATGGCACAAGTCTGTACCCTATCCAATGGACATTGTTTATGACTATGTTTCTCCCTACATCGGGGGCAAAAGATTGCCAGGTTTTGTTCTACTTTGGCCTGCTTCTACTTGGCTTACATGATGTCTAATCGTGTTGTCAAAGTTCCCAGGATATCCATTTTGAAATCTTCCAACAGGTTGCCAATTTCAGTATGAGTAATGCTTCTTCCATAGATTTTGTTGTCCCTAGTGATCGTATCGTGTTCTGTTGGTTTCAGTCTTGTACTGCCCCTTGAGCACCTGATACACAAATCAATAATGTTAGCATGGTCTTCTTGATATATATCACCTTTACCCATAATATTGAATGTCTCTATCCATTGGTCTTTCATCCCCTTAATCAATGTGGTTTTTAGCGCATTATCAGTCAAAGGCATATTTGCGTAGGGAGGCCTTTGGAGGTTATATTGGAACTGCTCCACATACTCTTCCAATGTTTCACTAGGTCTTGCTACCATTTGGAATATCTCATTTTTTAGTTCCCTAGGTCTGTAATAATCCTAATATTTCTTAAGGAAAGTAGTTTTCATTTGGTCCCAATCATTTATGGTGCCCCATCTAGTCCCATAAACCAACGCAGGGCTGCTCCTTTTAACGTAGAGGGAAACAACTTTAGTTTCTATAGATCGGTGGTGTAATCATAACCCCAACATAGTACATCAAATTCAAACAGAAACGCATTCGATCTTTCGAGTCCATGAAAGGTGGGAATATTTTGTAGAGGGATATCTTTCATGGGTGCGTTGATAGCTGTGTCAACAATAGGATACTATAATTTAGAGGTATGGGGTGCTTGTGGATTATTGTCCATTTGATCAAAGGTATGCCAGTACCCTTCCAAGATTTCTAGAGCTAGAGAGTTATCCCTTGGTTGTCTAGAAGAGGTAGGAATGATCCTAACATAACTCCCTTGATCTGGGACACTAGGCATCTTTTGTTCAATTACTACCTAAGGGGATCTTGGTTCCTCTGTTTCCCCTATTTCTCCTCCTCCTTCACAAATATTGCAAGAATTCCCTTCTTTTGAGGGAATTGTTCGTGAATTTTCAATGTTTTGAAAACTCTACTCAGTCCCTTCAGTTTTACTGTGGACCTCAGCATAGGCTACAAATGGTGAGCCTGTGGCCCAAAGGGAGGTTGTTTGGAAGCAATGGTTTGGAGACCTATTGATGGCTGAGATTCAACTTTTCTTAAGATGTCGTCGATGAAAATCGATCATCCAAGGGTCACCGGTCCCTTACTTTTTTCAGGTTTCAGATGTGGTTGAATTATATTGTTTTCTGGTCTTTTCTTCTTAGTCATTCATGCAAAAATTCAAATGTTTATTTCTACCTTAATTTCCTAGAAATTTTGCTGGAAAGCAGTCAGGGGAGTAGGCATTTTACTTGCTCCTTACACAGGTTCTTACCTTCCATTTTTAATACCCAGTTCTCTCTCAACAGACAAACATCAAACACCTACTTCACTTTTCTGTAATTGTGCTAAAAAGCGGGTGGAGGAGCAACCACTTTACTTGCTCGTTACGTAGGTTCTTACCTTCTATTTTCAATACCCAATTCTTTCCCAACAACAATTATCAAACATACATCACTCTTTGTAAGGTGGCAACACTCTCCCCGACAACGGCGCTAAAATGTTGGCTGATAATTGGTGTCTTTTAAAACTCCTAATTACCCCACATTAATCATCAACCCAGGCAAGTCCTTTTATTTCAAGAGTGTACACAATATGTGCATGCTATGAATTCAGAGAGTAATGTTTCTTAAAATGAAGTATAGATATATAATACAAGAACAGACAGATGCATCTAATAAACTCAAATTGCAATCATCAAAGGAAATATGACATCTAAGCTTCAAGATTTAATCTTCTACTGAAATCGTAATCAAATCTCACAGAACATTTCCCTCTTACATCATTTCCCAAGAGTATTCCTTCAAACTCAGTTTTCAAGACCAGCGCTAGCACTCAGTTTCTTCCCTGCGCCGATTTGTAGAGTCTAACACTGGACCTAGTGCCGAGAAGCACTAGTAATCCATTCTTGACCCACACCAACCCTCTTTTGGAATTTTTTTTAAAAATGGAGTCGAAGCTTCTAGGTCTAGAAGCTCCGTGAACGGAAGTCTGGTAAATGGTTGGGCAAGATAGGGCTAAGAGAGACTATTTGTGCTCCTTTCCCCTATTAAAATGGAACAAACCAAAGAAGATAAGACCTCTCCAATCATAAGAGGACCCATATCCCCTCTCTCAAAGCTATATAAACTCCTCCTTTCCAACCTGGACTAGTTAATGAATAGATAATGAAGCAGCTTGAATAACCAGCAAGATATTGATAGCTTTAGCCTTCTAATTTATGTTCGTAAAGGGAGAATAAGTTTGTAGTGTGTTTGGTTTGAAACAAAGAGGAAGAAGCTTGAACTTCCATTACTTGAGGCGAATCATGAGATGCTAAAAGTGGTGTTGGAACCTGGACATGTCGAAGGAGACGTGCAACGCTAAGGCGAAGGTTGTACTTTCCTTTTTGTCATATTAATACAACAATTGATATTTTGTTCCCTATATCAATTGCATATAGTTTTTGGTAGCTTAAGACTCCTTAGCCTCTTAAGTAGGTTGAATATTGTGTATGCTATCATGTGTGCTTTGGTCTCTTGTTTATTTGTATCAGGTGCTTGATTGATGTTAAGGAGCTGATCATTGGAGAAAAGATGCAAGGACTTCATCAGACAAGGATTAGCGATACAAGAGGTAGGATCTTGAATCCATTCTCAATCTAATGGAACTTATGTCGGATTGTCTTGTTTGTGGCTAGACCCTCTCCCCTGAGCTAAAGGGATTGTCTCTGTCAGCAGAGAGAATTTTCCTACTCCACAAATTGGTGACTCCACTGGGGAGGACATCCCTCACTTTGGATTGTTTTCATTTCATGGTTTGTGTTGACTTTTATCATATCACTCTTTCTCTTTTATTATTTGTGTTTTACACCATCTACTGCTTTTATTCTGGAATTAGAGTGACAAGTCTGGTTTTGGTTTTAGAAAATTTCTTATTTTTCTTTGAATCCCTCGATCGACGCTGTTAATTTTCTAACAGTGGCGGCAACTAGCATGGGTTCCCCTTAAACAGTTGCGCCACAGCCCTTTCTGGTGCTTGTTGCTAGTTAGACAGTCACATTGATTCCTGTAGGTTAAAATCAGTGATTTCTCCTAAATCATTGTCAGTGTGTCTTGTCCTCATAAGTATTGTTTCTTGGCTTGTTTGCCTTATTCTCCATGGCTAGAAAGCTTTGTTAGCTTGATTGTTTTGAGATTTCATTACTTGATTTTTTGAGTTTTTGGATGGTTTGTGTTCCTAGGGAATCTAGGTCATCGTCCATTCATTTGTTTGTATGCTCATCAGATCAGGTTAGTGATTTGTTGCTTCATGCATTTCATATTTTAGTCCTTGTACCTATATTACTATGTTTTCAATTGAACGAGTTAAAAAAGTTTTGTTTTCTCTTCTCTTGATTGAATGTCTCTTTTCGAGCATTGATTACATTGCTCGTTTTTGTTTCGATTGAGTCTTTGCATATTTGGTTTGAAAGGAGTTCTCTTATCATGTTGTGCATATGATTGATGTTGTTTGTTTGAAAATTTTCATCGAAATGTTTATGTGAAAGATTCATTTTATCATTCCATTGAAAAAAATACATCATTCTAGTTTATTCAATTGATATGTTGCATTAAGTAGCATCATTGAAAGCTAGAATTACATCATCATGAGCATTTAAAATAAAATGAACTCCCTTTACTATTGAAAGCACTCATTGAAGTGCATTCGATAGGAAGAATACAAAGTGGAAAAGTATTTTCATTGTTTTGTTTTGAAAAGTGTAGTGAAGAGTCATCTTGATTTCAGTTGCTTGTTCGTTGCATTGATTGTTTCCTCTACTCTCAATTAGTGTAAGAATTCATCGAATTGAAATGGTTTCTCAAGCGACATCGATAGGGCCTGAAAATTGAGACTTAATTTCAAAATAAACCTTTAAAATATATTCAATTAACCTAAGGCGCATTTGAAACTAAACGCTCACATTTAGAGGTCTAGGCTAGAGGCATGTTCTGACGTCTTTAAACCTAACAGTTGTCATTCGCTTCGGCACTAGACAGTGCTAGTATGGACTTGTGCTTCTTGTACCATCATGTATATAAAGGGAGACCCCACTAGGTTTGCAATCCTTTATCTGTAGGAAGTTGAGTCTTCCGCCTTGTAAACGTGATACACCGAACATAGAATTCAGGGAAATTACATGCTCGTACATTTTAGTTCACCTTGAGGTATTTTGGAGTTCATGGTTATGTGGTAATTCCTTTTGTCTATATTATCCTAAGTAGTCATTTTGGTATTTTTTACTCTTTAAATTTCGAAGATCATCGAGCACTTGTCCTTTCAAGCTCGTTCAAACTGAAAGTGACTAGAGTCATCTTTTCCTTTTCTCGACTCTTAAAACATGAAAAGGCATCAATCCATTTCAGTGTCCTAAAAATTTGTTTTCCCACGATCACATCACACTCCTAATAGTTTTATTTTGGACTACATTATGAGTATACCTTTAATATATTTTAAAGAAGCCCTGAAATTAATCTCTCTTCTCTTGTTGTTTGAGACAAATTCATCGTGGTTGAACCATCAAGTTCACCTAGTTCCTCTTCCTCTCCTCCATCTGAAAGGTCATCTGGAGAACCTTTCCTTGAACTCTCGCAGTCACTCGAGGATCAAGGTGATGAACTTGGAATTGTTCTAAGTATCCAACCTTTGTCATCTTGTCCACCTCCATCAGATACTGGGTCACCTTATGAATTTGGCCTGAAATCCCTAGATAATCCTATCCAGACTCCTCAGAGTCCACCGACTCCTGAAAGTCAGCAAAGACTGCTTGTTTATCCTCCGAAGCCCTTTGTTCAATCCTGTTGTGATATCTCCACAGCGTTCGTACAGTCTATAAGATCAAGCTGGTGTTCCTTTGGATTTATCCCCTCCAACATCTTTGGTTGCTCATCATCGTTTATTTCCACCCATGGAATCAGAAAGCGAGATCCCAATCTCCTCTCTAGGTCATTCGGAGGTTTTTGCTACACACACTCCTCACACAGTTGATGAACAGGAATATGAGTTCCCTCCATAATGTTTCCCTTAGACGGGAAGCATCTCGACTACTGTTTACCATAAGTATAGCAAGCCTTTATTGCCACATGGTTATACCTCTCTAGCTCAGTTGGTTTCGTGCACTCCTAGTGCCTCGTTGTTGTATCACAACCCTATCTGGTCTTCTGGCGCTATGCCTACCTCAATTATGTTCGTTCAAAACATGACCTCTCGACTATTTGTATAAACTGCAGTCACTTTAGTTCTGGTGCAACCTACCATTCTGTCTCCAATTGTTTTGTCGTTTCAACTAACTTTTTAGGTTCAACCGACGGTCTCAAGTCAAGTCTTAGTGAGTTCTTCTACCCCTCCAGTGAGTGGACAGACTGTGCCATCGCCTGGGGGTCAAGATCCGAATATCTCCATGATGTCTAGCGCAACCAGTGTGAGTGGATTACAAACTCACATGGCTGGAATGAATCAACCCTCTTACGATGCTATTCTAAACCTTGCTAGTCCATCTGGGTCAAGTAATGTCCAATACCAATAACCATATGTGGCTTAGGTTCCATTCCAACCAACTTATGTTCCATATGGTTCACAAGCTATGGTAAATCCGCCTTACATTCCTCAAGTTGGGCCCTATGTTGAGCTTGGTCAATCCGTTGTGCCTGGTGGATATGGCCAAATCCAATTCAGGAACTTTCAATACCCTTAGGGTGTCACCCCAGGAACTGTCCAAATACCCATGCAGCAACAAGGACAACTTTTGCAGCTGCAAGGGCAACCTTCATAGCAGCAATGGAAACCTTCGCAACAGCAAGGGAAATCTTTGCAGCCACAAGGGCAAGCATTGTCGCAACAAGAACAACAAAAACAATCGTAGGGGAAACCCTTGCAACAGTGGCAGCAAACTTTGCAGCTACAGACGCAGTTTGTTCAGCATTCCTCCCAACCTATGTCCTTGCAAGTTCAACCTCTGCAGCCATAGGGAAAACCTTTACAGCAGCAAAGCCAGCCTTTACAGGAACAAGGTCAACCTAGGCAGCAGAAACCCTTGTATTCATATCAGCAAGGTCAGCCTTTGTAGGGTGAAGGCTAAATCCTGCAGCAGCAGGTTCAAAATCCTTATGTCCAGGGTCAGTAGGTTCAGCAACCTTATAACCTGTATGTTGCTTATCAGTAGCCTATGGCAGGGCAATATCACCCAAGACTGAATCCTCCTTATGGGAAAGGTAACCCTCAGTGGGGGTAGAATCAGATTCTATATGGACAAAATCTACCACTATGGGGGAAAAAGCCTTACCAACAAGGATGGACTCTGAAATATGGGTTTCCTCAAAGGCCCTACGTGCCTTTTAATACGCAATTTCCATTCTTGGCCACATTGGAGCTACCCGATGTTTCCAGGATTATGAATGATCCCATTCTTCATTCGCCATACTGGCCTCCAGTTCCGTTCAAGACTCCGAGCGATTTCCAAAAATTTGAGGGAAAAGCAAAGGAGGATCCACAAGCCCACGTGATGACATATCACCTTTGGTGCTTCTCCAATTTGTACGTCGATGATTGTATTCGTCTCTGACTTTTTCAAAGAACTCTCATAGAGGCTGCAATGAAATGGTACATCGAATTGCCTCGGGGTACTTATAGTGACTTCAACACTCTCGCTATAGTTTTGCTCACTCATTTCTAGCTGTCGGTTTGTTATGAAACTGGCACCCATATGCTTACATCACATAAGCAAGACACTACGACCCATATCTCTAATCACATCCACAAATGGAGGCGTCGACATCGCCTGATCAAGTTTGAAATTGTTGACCATTTGTTGATAGACTGGTTGTAAAAATCATTCGTCAGCAAAATTGCTAAGGACATAGCCATTGGTGGATGTGTTACTGAGGAGCAAGCCATCGCTTGTGCCAAGTATTTAGACCTCATCTACTCGCAATCTGGAATGTTATATGAGATGTTACCCGATGCTCCAAGACCATCATCAGATCTGATAACATCGAAGTCTCCAGCTACACCACCTGTTAATGGAGTGATTGGTTCCATATCTCAGACCCCTACAAAAGCCTCTTCCAAGAAGAAATCGGTCTCGAACACTAGTTCCAATGATCCCTCTCAAAATTCATCTGGTCGTGGTAAAACCTTTGAGGTTCATGCTGTCAAGTCTATCACAGCAGACAAAACCTCTAAGGGTAAAAATAAGGGCAAAGACAAGGCCAAAGTTGATGCCCCGAAATAAGGCCCTCCTAAGTCGTATGCCGACGATGCTTCTCAAAGAAAGCCAAAGTATCCATGCCTCATCTGTGAGGAGGATCATTACACTAAAGATTTTCCCCGATGATCTGAAGTTAGTTGCTTGCTTAAAGGGACCCTGACTATCTTAAAAGAACCGTTTCCATCCAAGCAGACACAAATGGTAGACCAACCTTAGTCTTCCGCTCTTTCAGGTTCCCAAGTGTTTATGATGAACATGCCTATAAATTTGGCTACCATATCTAAATATTATCAAACACCTACTCTGACGGCAGGGAAAGAGAAAGAAAGTACCCCTTCCTCCTTTATCCCATCAACCTATGGTCCTCTACATATAGATCAACCTTGTCCTAATTCCACTATTCGACCACCCTCTCGAGGTGTGCCGCGAAAGTCCTCGTATAATCTGAACGCTCGAGCCACTCAACATTACAATATTGTTGAGGATTCCATCGGTTATATCTGCCCTCGAGGTCCTTCAAAGTTGTCCTTCTCAGCTGAAAGCATTACTTTCAGCTATTGGAGGTATTGATCCATCTGATTCCAATCTTATTTGCTTTGATCTGGAAAACCATGTTCTGTGCTTACCTCATCAGATCGCCTTTCTCATTCAGGTGATCATTAATGAGAAGACAACTCACAGGACTGTCATTGATGAAGGTGCCTCTACCTACATCATGTTTGTCTCTTAGTGGAAGGAAATTGTTTCTCCTAACTTGAACCAATCACCTAACACATTGGAAGCCTTTGATGGATGTGATTCTTGACCATTTGATGTCCTTCCTAATCTTGACATTACTTTGGAGTGTAAGACAGTTAATGTCGAAGTAGAAATTGTTGATGCAAATCTTCTACTCGAATGAAGTTGGACCCATGCTATGTGTTGAGCCTCAAACCTGCACCTTCCTATACACCCTCTTAGCCTTCATTCTCCACTCACTTCATTCATCCAGTTGTTAATTCATTGCATTATAGTCTAAATAGGACTGTTTATATGGTTTTCTGACTATACTTATGACTGTTGTTTGGTTTAGTTTTTTTGTTCATGCAGCTGCGTAAACTTGTCAGTTTTCGCAGCCAGCACAGGTTTCCGCAGCCAGCACAGGATTCCGCAGCTATTTTGTTAAAAGTTGTGCTCCAGGTGTCCTCTGAAGAAACAAGCTACATGGGCAAGCTCCAGGTGGCGGCGACATGGAACGTGTCCCTTCAAATCGGCCAAATCATCCATAAGAGGCCACGGTCAACCAAAGTCAAAGACAAGGCCAGCCAAAGAGTTCAGCGGTGGCACGTCACTGTTTTGGGCACGTGAATGATACGTGGCATAGTTCTCAGCTCACGAAGGCACCAACACACCTGGAGATCGTTCCTAAAACATGAATCTAACAACCAACCACTCCGAAGATTTAAGAAACATGACGACAGTTACACTAGATCTCGGCTGAAGAGATCTACGTGTCTATGGCAACGCAGTTAATAGCGTAGAAGTTGTTAGTTAGTTGTAGTATTTTTGCATTATAAATAACGCGTCATTGAATGCTATGAAAAATCTTTTTGAGATGTATAAACCTTGAACTGTTTATGTAATTCCGCGCTGTTGGTTATCTTATCACCCCACTGTTTTATATGCTGCTGTTTTAATACATGAGAAGACTTTTCTGAAGATAGCCGTGTGATTATTTGATTGGATGAAGTGGCGGAGGGCCCCTGCACGCTGAAGCCTTGTAAAGTGTTTATTTAGTTTCATTATCGTTTTTTGTTTTTATCATTAGCTTGTACATAATATGCCATTTTATATTTCTGCTGTTCATATCTTCACCTTTGCTTTCTTAGAGCTGTAAACTGATCAGTGCTTTTCTGCAGGTTTTCTTAGGCAGCCCGGGCAATTTTTCAATCTTTTTGATAACTTTTGGCATATGAGATCATCTTTTCCTTCCTGCTAACTTTTATTTTCTGGAGTTTAAATTCAGCATTGTCCTTTTCAAATTGTGATTTGCTTATTTCTTTTTCTGCTATTTAGATATCATACTGCTCATCAATTTATGACTTCTCTCTGTGGTCAAATGACTATATCAGCAAAGAATCAGAATATTACTAACTGTAGTGTGATTTAGTTGTCATATTGCTTACTC
>APFE031586893.1:0-11199 GCA_000404065.3 Pinus taeda | reverse complement strand
CTATTTGAAATATATAAAAATTAATATATACAACAGTAATGAAGTTTAAAAACTTAAAATTTCCATACTGAAATTTAATATATATATATATATATATATATAACATAAAAATAGAAAACAAACACCAATAACATTTTAAAAATGGTCAAATACATAAAGGATAAAAAATATAAAACAAAATAAAACCAACGCATAATCAAGACAAGCAGTTGACTTTGTTGATATACAATATTGTCACAAGATTATCACTAGGAAAACCAACTCTCTTTCCTCAGCATCATACTCCTTGATAAATATTTTTTCCAAATAAAAACTATGGCTTGGCCAACAAATAAATGTCACTGTTAAAACCTAGTAGCAGGGCTCAACACCACTATGCCCATAGCCAATATTTTTTCCTCTGCAATATGATCAACCTTAGCCCTATTATGCCCTCTATAGCTTTGATCAATACAATGTGAAGCCCTAACTCATCAATTCAACATCAACATCAATAAAAGACACTCTTACTGCATCAGACTCTAATTGGACAATTCTCGTTCAACCATATGTGAACATGCAAAAAAATTCCACTATGAACTCTATGGCAATTCAGGGCTAATGGTAGCAAGAAATAATTATAAAAATGACAATGCATCTAGAACAATGTATATAGCAATTATTGCATAACTCTAATTTTGGTATGCTCTTAACAATGTGTCACTTGGTAGCAATAATACTTTCACAACAAACACTTTGTTTCTGCCATCAATAGTACATGCAATCAAATCCTTCTCTACATATGCAGGTAGCAATTTATCTGAGGATCTCTCAAATGCACAACATTGTCAATCACACAGCCTGTAATCGTACTATGCATACGAACACACTACTTTGATTATGCCCATTACATAGTAACTTATTCAATGTAATTCAATGAACAATTTTGGTGATTACAATAACCAGTCACCTTCTTCAGTGACATAATATCATATGGACTGCTTTACCCTCACCTCCTTAATTCAGAGTTTTCACTTTCGTAGATAAACCCCCTTAATGACTAATAATATAAGACTTGTATGATTTCAATGTGGCCTCCAAGTAGCCTTAGTCCAACAGAGGAAATGACCCAATGAAACCTTTTCTTAATCGTTGTTTGTAATTTTAATGAGTTTTCCTAGGACTTCAGTGCTTGGAAACCAAGAAATAGGTCCCTGTTTCTGCAACAAAACGAAAATTACAGCAATATAATGGTTGATGTAATGTGCCTAAAACAGACTGAAAAATGATACGATTGGATCAGAGCATCAGACTGACTATACATCATGTGATATTTAACTATGCACTCTTGTGTTTCATGTTACAAAGTTACTTGATTACAGAGTAATTTGATAGTTATCACAGTGATCATACTTTTTAATAGAATCTTGACTTTCCATGCTGATATTTCTGCTCACATCTGTAATAAGTAATATTCATAGCACATTTTTTAATCCGCGAAACATTTCTCTGGATACTTCTATATTCAGTTATAGTGTTTGTTTCTTGAGATAAAAATTCATTTAAAACGCGAAAATCAAAAAAGTTTAATCAATAACCAATGTCTTCTATGGAGTCAAAGAACAGGAAAAGATAGAAAGTGAATTGGACACAAGATCATCCAAGGCCTATTCACCCAAGCCCTGTCAAGAACAAGATCAATCACACATGAAAGTATGAGATATTAGAAGTTCTACAGGTGAAAACCCTATTGTAGTCACCAACAAAATCCTATGTCATTGTTATCAAAATTTGTAGGAAGACCAAAGTTCTAACAAGTTTGGACAACAACACTCCATACTACAAATAAAAAATTACCTATGGCCGATGCTTCTGTACACCCCACTAAATCTGTTGCCCCACATTATACTATGGGCATTGTCTCATTCAGAAACTCAGTCATCGACCTGACAAAATACGCTGAAATGTGTCACACTTGCTTACTTGTAACTATTTATAATGTTTCCAACATTTTATTTTAGAAGGCAAATCAGACTGTCAAATGACTCCAAATACCATTTGGATGATATGATCATTCTCCTTCATACAACACTGACATGTCTATATGATGTAATCGAAACACTAAATAAACGCACAGATCAACAATTCGGTCATCCCAGTTAGGAAAGGGTAGTTACCTAGGTTCAAAGGACAATTTTTTTTGCCTAGTATAGATTTGTGTTATAAAAACGCTACATAACCAAAATGCAGTAACCAGAAATTCAACATCAAATTTATTTACAAGGCAAGACATATATTAGCTCAGGCTAGGCAAATGGTAATTTAGAGGATTGGAAACATGTAGATCCCAGTTTTTTCTTTAAAAAAAAAGTAAATTTGATACACGTCATATTGCATATGGAGATTAATCACTATTGATTGAAATCATAAAGCGAAATTATGCTGTCATGAAATGCTTATCACGGCGAACAGATTCAACACCCCTCAACCCATTAAGGAGAAACTCTTACAGCATTTTGAAACAGTCATCCCTTCGTAGTAATAAGTGGTTAACTTTATTTCAAGCAAGTTAGAACAACTATCTGTTAGCTCTGATATAGAACCAAACTAAATGGCCAAGATAAATTCCTAAACCCAGCTAGTGATGCAACCCCAGCCTAACCCGAACCAAATACCAACAGAAGTATTGCCTTGTTAAGCTCGCACGCTATATATATGATTTTAGAAATATGCACATGTCATACATGAAGCCCACCATCTATATTATTAATTGCAAGTGTTTGAAACCCAACCTAGTGATAAAGAAATGAAAGCAGTTATCTAATAGCTCGAGTATTCCACAATAACAAAGAAAAGAAAATAGTGATATGATAGCTTTAAATATTCTATATCTGTAAGTCTTTGGACTCCATATAGTATTTGGAAAAGTTCGTGATTTGATTTCAGAAAAATAGAACGACTTTCTCATGGGTATTACAATGGCCATCCATTTTACAAAAATGGTGAAAATATGGAGGCAAGTTTCACCTTTACATGGCCTTCTAAACAGATACAAAGAATTTCAGAAGAAAACTACATCTAAACCCCTGTAGACCTAATCCCACCAACCCCCCTGAAGGTGGAATCCAATTCCTCCACCTCCAGAACCTGCGGGGTGAGAATTTTCTGAACAATCAACTGGGCAATACGATCTCCGGCCTTAATCTCAAAACCCTGGTCAGAATGATTGAAGAGAATCACGCCTACTGAACCACGATAATCCACGTCTATGACACCAGCACCAACATCTATCGACTGCTTCCAAGCAAGCCCAGACCTATGAGCTGCATAAATCAAACCCACATTGGTTCTTCGAAATAGCCAAAACCGCTCAACTTCAAAACCCTTTTCCAGATACAAAAACCCAAGGAAACCTATGTTCAAATCCACTGCCAAACATTTAACTTTACCAAAAATACAAGAATTGCAAAGCCCATTTTAGGGGAAAACGTTACCTATTCAAGCATAAGTGCCTTCGGGTATGGCAATGGACAAATCTGTGGGCACCAGGGCCTTCCCTCGGGCGGGCACCACACAAGAAGTCGCACTGCAAGAACAAGACATAAGTGACCAGCAAGTCTAGAGGGTAAACATAAACAAACGCAAGAGACAATGTGAAGATAAGATGGCATTGAAAGTGCACCTAGAGAGATAATATCCAGCTGCCAAAGCAGAACCTCTAGAAGGCAAGATAGCATTAGGCGAAAGCTTCTTTACACGCAATACTGGCTCAGAGGCACCTTCCACGCCATTATTATTCAAATACGAAGCGTTCCCATTCAACTCTACGCCTTTTGGGTAGCCTGCATCAACCTTCTGCATCTTTGGGACAGGCTGCCAGTAAGGTCATGGAAGCAGTAAAACCGCAGAACAGTTGATCGTGCCAGAATAGATGTGGGGTTTTGGGAGTAATGAGCAATAATGGATCTCGTTTTTTCTCCGATTTATGCTCGATTGTGTCTCTGTTCCGGTGGGTACAGGATCTAACAAAAATCTTGCAGCATCTTGTTAGCGCGCCAACTTCGGGCAGCCTGAAGGCCGCCTGTCAGCACTGGATGCTGCCCGGGACAAACCCCCAATGCCTCTTCCTGCTCTCCCCTTCCCGTTTGTCAACAGAACCACACAGAACCGATAAGCCACTTAGACAGGAACCGCACAGAACCGCACCGCAGAAGACCGCTCGCGGTTATGCCCGCCCGACGCCAGGTGTCAGCCTGAGAATGAAAGGGACCCGACGCCAGGTGTCAGCCTGAGAACGAAAGAGACGACGAAAGTCCCTTTCAAAGAAAGGCCTATCGGCCTAATTATGATGGTGTCAATTAATTTTTATGCAAATTGATTTGGTTTATTGGAAAAGTGATTAATTAAAAAACGTTAAAATATTAAATTTAAGAAATAAAATAAAAGATTACTAATAAAACTTAAATAAAAAAAATGTTTGCCTTCCCCTAGTAAATTGAATATTAAATCAATTTAAAATTAAAATGAATAAACTTATAGAGTTTAAAAAGAATTCACTCATAACAATAATTAAATAACATTATTAAATTGAAAAAAATTATTCCCTAATAAATTGAATATTAAATCAATTAAAAATTAAAATGGGAAATAAAACTTATTTAGTTAAAAAACATTTCTTGAATATTATAATTAACAATAATTAAATATAAATATAATTAAAAAAACTATTTCCCCCAATAGATAATAGAATATGAACTACTTTAATAAACAAAGAGGCTTGGCATAATAATTTAACCTTAAAACTATAAAATAATTTAATATTGTGAAGAGTTTATAATATGTATATTTATACTATATAACATTTATACATTTTTAATTAAAATTTTACTATAACAAAATTTATTTAAAAAATTAATATTCAGGTAACTTAAATTTTTATTATATATATAATTATAATAATAAATTTTTATTTAGGAAATTTGAATTAATATACTTTACAAAATATTAGTATTAGGGTCTCATTCTTTCAAACAATCAAAATATTTAAATTTATTTGTAAAATTTTATAAAAAATTAAAAACTATAAATTAACATTTGCATTTTTAAAGGTCCTGGAGTAGGATTTTTATGGTACCTTAACTTTTTCTTTTCTCTCCAACTAGTAGTTGTCTTTTGCAGATGGAATAATAACAAGCTTCAAATTAAACATAGTGTGAAAAATTGTTTGTTTAATATAAAAATTTAATATACATGTTAAATTATCTGATATAATCAATAATATGATAATACATTTTTTAATATAATTAACAATATTACTAAATATGTGACAAAAATTTATGTTATAGAAGTTGTAATTGTATTTTCACGAGTATTTGTGATTTTAGAGGTTTATTTAAAGGATGAATATGACTTATAAGATTTAGATATTTAAAACTTTAGTTTATGTTGTTTAATATGTAGAATTCGAGTGTTGTGAGTTTTTTAAGGTGTGAAATTTGTTTATGCATTCAAAAATTGTATTTTAAGCAACAAAAAATCACATTCTTTCTTGAAAATGGTTTTTTCATCTATAAGTTAGTCTAAGTCGTAATGAATTTGTGTAATCATGATAACCATAACTATAAACTTCGCAACATACAAACTTAGAGAGACAAGAGAAAGTAGTGATTTTACACTTTTACTAATTGCAGGTGTGTTGAAGGAATGACACATTCTCTTACAATAACATAATTCTCTAAAATGACATAACTCTTTACATTCGTCACTTAAAGAGAAGATATGAAATATAAGCTCAAATCATTGATGAATGTTATGTATGTGCATGTTTTAAAGTCTCTATAAAGAGTTATGCAGATAGAAATATTATAACCATCCTTTGGTCACTTTTTGTAAACTAAACCTTGCCATAAAACGAACATCAATGAATACTACAAAATAATATAATTGTGAATGGAAGTAGTATTTCATGTACATTATTTTATTTCCATACTAGTATATATTAATAAATTATTTATTTCATTTCCAAATTAATTAATTTTTACTATACCATAAGATGACAAAAAGAATTTTAATATTAATATCATCATAGCCAAAACTAATACTTATACCATCCTAATAAAAAAAAGTCAAATAAATTATACACACCACAATGTTCATAAAAACAAATACAACTTAATTAAAAAATCATAAAACATGCTAAGATAAATAGAAACCCTGAACTAAGAAAAAACAAACTCATCAAACATAAAAAAAAAAAACAACATTTTACTAATAAAAAAACAAAAATAAAAATTCCACATATTAAAATGATAGTGAAAATCCTACCCAGTAAAAAATAAATACTAAACCTAATATAAGAAAATGAATTCAAACCTCACATAATCACTAAAAATATAATATTAAAACCGAAACCATTACCACCATTTCAAATAGTGTTATGACTTACATTATCCTAAAATATAATCAATACACACTTGTAATAAGCTTAGAAGTATAACAAGCTTAAAATTATAATAGTGAATCCTAAACGATTGACACCATTCCAAAATGGTTTTATGAGTTATATTATCCTAAAATATGATTAATGCACACATGCGATAAGTTTCCGTTTTAAATAGAAAATTTCAAAGCTGTAAGTTCTTGCAAAGACATCACACGCACCAGACGAAAAAAATAAAAAATTATGAACTACCATCCCATCTAAGCTACACTTAATTGTTTATTATTTTATTGAAATTATATTTCATGCTCAAGAGTCCCATCCTTTCGAGATGGTGTGAAAATTTATACAAATGAAAGTCATCCGTGACAGCCCTCACTCGACCTAACGACCCTGTGAAAGATTCTGATCACCTTATAAGAACAAAATAATCATTGAACTTTATTAGTTTTGAAACAATCTTTTACGTTAGCCGTTTTATAATAATCAGGTTTCACGGCAACATAATGATGCTTCGGTTGATCCAAGCAGTAATTTACGTACGAAAACATCACAAATTAAAGGAACAGTAAAATGAAAATATTGGATGATTCACAAACCTTGTGCTTTGGATGATTCAAACCTGGTCCTTTTCCAGAAAAAGCTGAATGAGGGTGTGATGGGCATAACGTTTATGGCCCTCAGCTTAAGTCGATGGCAGATTGTTCGAATATTCTAGAATTTCACTGACATAGGTGTGTTCAAAAAATTGACCACGTGTACTTCCGTCGGATTCTCAAATATTCCGGCAATCTGCATTTAACTTAAAAATGGCCTACAGCCCTGCTTAAGTCGATTACAGATTCCCCGCTTGCAATATGTCAAACAAGCTATATATTCAACTTCGCTACAAACATCGTGATCTCAAGGAGTTGGTAGCGTTTCACTCGGATGGAATAAATTTTCAACATTAACAATGGAATAAATTTTCATATATGAAGGCAAATCAAGCTTGAAAGCATTATTACCAATCTTTTCCAAAATTTTTAATTGACCATAACGGATTGGTTTCAGCTTTTTACCTTCACCTTGAAGCATTTCCTTACTAATGTAAAACCAAACTTCATCACCTACTTGAAAATGATGATCCACACGATGTCTATGATGCGTTGTCTTATATTTGCCTTGACTCTTTTCTAGTTGTTCTTCAACTGTTTGGTGAATCAATTTGTTGAATGAATTTATTTGCTCTATCTACGTCTCTAAGTCCATCTACAACTCCATATTTCTGAAAGATGAAATCCAAAGGTGATTTAGGCAAATAACCAAGACATGCCTCAAAACGCAGAGTTAGAGTAGAAGAGTTTTTTGCTCGGTTGTAAGCATGCTGAATATAATGCAATTGTTAATCCCACAACTTAGGATGTTCGTTGCAATATCCTCTTAGAAAAAAAATAAATTTCTTGTTAACCACTTCAGTTTGACCATCTGTTTGCGGATGGAAGGTTTTACTTTTCTTAAACTTGGTGTCCATCAAGTTCCATAAATTTGACCAAAAATTCCCAATAAATGAGGAATCATGATCACTTACAATAGAAGTAGGTAATCCAAAATGAACCCATACATTTTGAAAGAAAAGTTGAGTTGTTTGTTCAGCTGTAATTTGTTTCTTACAAGGCATTAATATGCACATCTTGCTGGACCTATCCACACCTACGTACAAATAATCATGACATTTTATTCATAAAGGAAGACCTCCTACAAAATCCATAGAAACACTCTCCCATGGACGTGAAGGAACTAGAAGTGGTGTGTCCAATCCTAGTTTCCTATTACTAGGCTTACTAACCACACATAATGAACAACCTATGACAAAACATGACACACTTTTAAGCATACGAGGGTAGTAAAAATACCTCTGAAGATTTTCCATTGTTTTACTTACACCAAAATGTCTAGCAATAAGAAAAGTGTGTGCTTCCCTTGTGACATTTACTCTCTCTCCCCGTGGAACACAAATTTTTCCCAAATGATACAAAAAATTATCATGTACATGGTATTCTAATTCCTTAACTTGGTGGCCTTGACTAAAGTTTGAATATACCTCTTGAAAGTCAGCACCATGTGAGTATTTTTCAACATAACTTTAAGGCAAAATAGAATCATTCTTGAGTAAAATGACTACACTAACAATTGGCCTAGAAAGCATATCAACAACTCTATGATAAATACCTTTCTTGTACCTGATTACCAAGAGGAATTGTTGTAAGAATCCTATCTAACGAAAGTGCCTTGACTGTGCAATTTTGTTTGAGATTGTAGATATTGCAAAGGTTGATGATCAATGTGAACAATGGTTTCATTTCCCATCACATAATGCTTATATTTCTTCACACTTCACACCAATGTGTAAAGCTCTCTATCATATGTAGGATAGTTAATAACAACACCATTAAAAATCTTAGAATGAAATGAAATGGACTTACCATGTTGTAAAAGAACTGCACCCATGGCATAGTCGCTGACATTTGTTTGCATTTTAAACAGTTGTTTCAAATCCGACAATGCTAAAACTGGGGCCAAACTGATCTTCTATTTTAAAGCATCAATTTTTTTTTATTTTTTTTTCCCAAAAATTTCTTTTGAATTGATGCAAATGTTGTTGATGTAGATGACAACTTCATTAATTTGATTGGATGTTGATTTAGAATCATCTTTGACAACCTGATTATGTATTGTTGATTCTTGATTTGTTTGTAGTTTGTTGATTACATAAGCTTGAATGAAAATGATTATGTGTGCATGCAATTCACTAATTTTTTGTGTGCTACATGTGTACCATATTAGAAGGATACCACATGAAGGTTAGTGTCAAAACTAGACACAAAACAAAAACAATATCAAGAATCATGCGCGATCACAAACACTCTCACAGTGTACCTAAGATCCCCTTATTCAATTTCAGGCGAATCTAGGACACTTCAACACCACACAAAAAATATGTCTTTATTAAGTATTTAAGTACATCAATCTTCACAACATTCTGATTGAAATTTGTCAAACAATGAGAATTCCAAGTTAACAAATTCTTGAAGCAACTTGTCTTCCAAATTAAAAATAACTTTTCAAACCATGAGTTACAACCTTATCACTCCAAAGATTTATAAATCACACCTTATCAATCCAAATTTCAAAATACTTTCACCTTATCATTCCACAAATCATCAACCTTATTCACCCTTATGACTCCCAAATAAAAATTATTTTATCCACTGCTTATCTTTCCCCAAAAACATTATAATTAAGAAACACACTTTTCAATTTAAATTTTAGCTCCACTTAACTTTCACATCAACCCTCACTTTGACTTTTGAAATTCAACATCAATTTAAGCTTTTGACTCATCCCACACTTATACAAAGATTTTATTTGTAAAAAAAATGTTTCGTCAAATATGGCAAGCGAAAAATAGTTTATACCTTTTAAATGCACATGGATTTGAACGTTGCTTCAATCAAAGCTACTTCAAGTGACTTTTGGTTTCTACAGTTTGAATTTCGCCTAGATGGACCTATTGGCATTGGACAATGAGATGAATATAAGAGTTACTTGATTCGCAACCTACAAATGATGGATGTTGAATTGTCCATTGCTATGGTTGGAGTGGACATGATCAGATCTTGTCTCAAATCCCTTCGCCAAATATCTGATTAGGTACTTGATTCAATTTTTTTACTTAGATGATGGTTCAGCAGAGGCATTTCAATATATTGGTGGGATGTCGATACTACTGGAGCTTAGAGCTTAGGCTGTTTGCAGTCTGGAGCATGCATCACCCCTTGATGTTGCTGTTTGCTGGCATGAAACATCTAATGCACCAGCTCAGAAGATGGTGGTTATGACGTCACATCATATCCGATATTGTCGAGAATCAAAGCGAAATGTTTCGTGTAGATCGCCAAAATAAAAATGAAAGTAACTCAAATTATTAATATGGTTAGAATATGGCTCAGTGCCTTCAATGTAAGGGTTGTTTGATAGAAAAATCAAAGAGTAAATTGACCCAATCATGTAATCGTGTAGAAAATGGAGAATTGAAGAAGAACCTGCTCCAGAGCTTTCGAAAATGGTGCTCTTCGATTTCTCTTTCTCCTATTGCAGTTTCAGGTGTTTGATGTGCTTTCTCAGAAACAAAAAATTAACATTCAATATACTCCTTCCTTAAATAGAAATACTACGTCGGTCATGTGAGTAATGGCCATCACGGTGCTACATTCGAGCGTCCTCCAGATCTAATCCGATCTAAGAGAGAAAAACTCACCAAAATATCTTGCCTTCGAGTTCGCTGCTCTTCCTCTAATCCGAAAATTTATCTCTGCAATTGATATGAACTAGGATACTACTGCTCAGGGTTTTTTCATGAATGGAATCCATGAAATGTATTATAAATACTACTAAGAATCTACTCCATCTATATTCAATCAACTTAGTGTCGATGTAGCCAATACTTGGCTTCTTGGATTTTAAATGCCTTCCATGTAATATAAGAGCTCCATGAAATTGCCTCAAAGTCTCAATATTAATCGCCTCAGCCTCGACGTGAAAATTAGTTTTAACTCAACAGAGATTTAACAATCTCGATCTTATTTTTGAAGCCTCAATTGGTTGAACAGTATAAGAAAGTGTTGCTCAGGCACATAATATATAAAGTTGAGCTCTGCACCATTGTATGAACACTAGCCTTTCCATCAAGTAGCACTAATTCACCATCAATCCACGGTGGATTATGAAATCCAACTTTG